>BHDV01052229.1:132872-167863 GCA_005406045.1 Adoxophyes honmai | reverse complement strand
GGACAGACGGACGGACAGACAGCGAAGTCTCAGTAATAGGGTCACGTTTTTACCCTTCGGGTACGGAACCCTAAAAACCATGGATGGAGTCAATCCTACTGGGTAATTAATGGAAGGGATGTGGATGTGTGCATGTTACTCTTTCACAAAAAACTACTGGATGGATTTTAAGGAAACGTAGGCAAGTCAAAGTACTAATCCTGCACTAAAAGTGCTCTTGATGTTGGTATACAGATCTGTGAACTTATCCAAGATCTCATAATAAGGTTTGTTTTTGTATTAATATGGTTAGGTGACATCCCTGAATGACTCTTAGCACTGGCATCAAGAATGACTCTTACTGGCAAAGTTTCTTTCTCTTGACAAATCACAGGGTTATGTGGGATGTAGTAACCATCATCAGTAGGTATATTATCTGACTGAGTTATTATTCTGTTTTTTTGCTACATACAAACATGATACATTAAATTTAACCAGATAAGCCTATAAAATTCAACACAATGATGTCAGCCTGATCACTAGTAAGAAAAAAAATAGACTTTTAGGCAAAGTGTAGCATTAACTGAGATTCAAAGCAGCTACTTGCTTAAAAGAGGCATATTAAATATGCATCTGCCAACACATTCATTAGATACTTAATTAGGATAATATTATTTGTAGACACATGTTGTATGATAAGGTATTTACATTAAAGTATAAACATGTAACTATACAAGTAAATTTATAACAAAAATTATTATGGAATGGAAATATTTGTAGGATGCATTCAATCAGATGTTTGGCATATTCTTCAGCAAATGAAGATAAGTAATGTTATATCAAAAACATGGCAATTTCATGGATAAATGGATGTTTGTTACTCATTCAATCAAAAAACGGGGCAAGAGCATGTCAGGCAGCAAGCACAAACATGAAAGGATTCCGTAGCTGGCTAAATTTCATTTAGGGGTTGACTCCATTCATTTTGTTTGGACGACTGTAACTATATTATGTTGGTATAGTTGTATAAAAATAACTACACTCGCGAGCAAAAGTATTGCATCACTTTGCATTTTTTCCATTGCACCCAATATGTTTGTAATTTGGTTTATTTGTCAAAAAAAGTTTGAATGTAATTATGTTTATTGAAATATTAGCTACATAAAAAGCCATTAATCATAAATATCGGCTCAGAATTTTTCAACTTACAGCCATTTTCCTGGTTTGCGAGCCTAAACGTGTTACGATTTGCCCGGATGACCGAACATTCGTGCTGACTTTTGACCCCTATTGGGAGATATTTTCTTATCAGCCACTTTTCAGAAATTGATCGGTACACATTTCCGCATATTATCCTGTGGAAAACCCATGGAAAAAATGGAAAGCACCGTAGCCCAGGTCACCGTAGTTGTCTGGTTCCTGCAAGAAGGGCGTATTCAACTTTCTGTGGCTGACGAACTGAATCTGAGCCGATCTACCGTTTGAAGAGTTTACCAGAGGATCCAGGAACCTGGAGCTTTTATTTGAAGATCACAAAGCGGTCGCAGAATGGGCACATCAGAGAGCAACGACCGATTCACTGTCTCGACATCTCTCCGAAATCGTCACCAGGCAGGTGTTGCCATCCAGCAGCGTTTGCGTGAGGGGTAAAGAGTAGCTGCTAGCAAGTAAACAGTGAGAAGAAGACTCAAGGCAGCTAATTTGATACCTAAGAACCCTGCGACGGGGCCCAGGTTGCTGCCACGTCACCGTACAGCTCGAAAAAAAATTGCATAAGTTCATACGGATTGATCCCTCGAGAAATGGACCCCAATTCTGTCCTCAGACGAGTGCAGAATGAGTCTCAATGGTTGCGACCGACGAAGAAGAGTCTACAGAAGGCCAGAAGAATGCATTTCTCAGTACTGCTTCTCCGGTAGAGTCGTTAAAGAAAGTGGTTCCGCGATGCATTGGGGCGTCATTTCGTACGACGCGCGCTCTGAGCTGGTTCTCGTGCTTGGGAGGTCGTGGCGGTGGTTTAACCTCTTCCGGGAACATAACGAACGTTCTGGAAGAGCTCGTTGTTCTTTATGGGGGTAGTTTTAATGAGGGGTTCACACTTATGCTAGACAATATTCTTTGTCATGCCGCAAGAGTGTCCGCGCGCTTACCTAAGGGAGGTTGGCATCGCGACCATGGATTGGCCAGTGATGAGTCCGGACCTTAATCCCAATGAACACAAGTGAGACTACCTGAAAAGGAAGGTTCGAGCTCGGAATCCAGCCCTGTCCGTGTTAGATGACCTGAAAACGCATTTGTTGGAGGTGTGGGACTAATCCTCACAGTTACGTCCAAAAGTTAATCAGGTCAATGCAGAACCGCCTTAACTGTACCGTCAGGGCACGGGGAGCAATACGCGATATTAATTTAATAATAATTTTGTATCAAATATCTTCTTATTTTCTAAAAACAAGCCTTTTATTCACACATTGCCTATTTTATTTACGGGCCATTTTGCAGCTACTTTCATCAACTTTTTTTTTTTCAGGTTTTGAAACAGATTTTTTATGAAATTGTCATGTTTTCAAGATCATTACATTATAAGCTTTCTTTTGGTACCAGAATTTTTGAGATCTAACCGAAAACTACAAAGTTATATGATGTATACGAAAAAATGTAAAGTGATGCAATACTTTTGCTCGCGTGTGTATGTATGATACTGAGTTTGCTATAATTTTAATTGAAAGTACTTCCTTTTAGGTATATACCACATTTATTTCAGAATTATTTTAGTAATATTTCAAAAGTTATGGTGGGGGGGACACCTCAAATTTTAACTTTTAACATTGTCTTAGATTATCTCAAGACTAGGGGGTGTTATCTACATAGTCTTAACGCAGTTATTATTGCATTTTAAAAGACCTTTTCGTTGATACCTCACACGTTGGGGTTAGTGGTCCAATTGAATTTTTTAAATTCACTTTTCGTTGTATGGGAGGGGGGCTAAAAAAAAAATATTTTTCATAATTTTAAAAACTAACTTTTGGAACTTTAATATCTATCTCTCCTCCAAATTTCAAGACAATCGGTGCAGTAGCGGCGGAGTTCGAGCCTGGACAGACTGGCGGACGGACATGACGAAACTGTAAGGGTTTCTTGTGGATGCTGGAACCCTAAAAATTACTTATTGGATTGTAATGCAACTTTAAAACAATATACTTTAGAGAGGCAAATTAGAAATATCTGAAACCAAGAAGTATTTACAACTGGTGAATTATGGGATTGTTTAGTTGTCTTTGCCTATTCCATACGGAATAAGGTGTGTTGTTTGTATTTATGTAAAAAAAAAAGCTTTTAAATCACAATAATACCTACATTGGCTGTAAGTACTAATACTGTGCAGCCAAATTAAACAACTTTGCTTAAACAATATCTAGCAATAATTTCTTATCATGACTGACCCAACGTGTAGGAGTTGGCAGGATGTAGAAATATAGGTATTATACTGGCCGGTTAAGGCTAGCCCTTGCCACCAAGGACAATCATCTACCTATTTAATAACTTTCATAAATTACTTATGAAAATCTTTATTATCTGATTTTGATATATGAAAGTAGGGTGTTATGTTACACTGTGGCTCTTAATCATTGGTATTTCTAATGTCTTTGTTTAAACAGATATTATTATTAAGTATTATCATTTCCTTCATTGTTGGAAACCAAAAGAAAACTGAACCCCAAATAGATTTGCGATTTCTTTGTTATATTGTTTTCTTTTATAACATTAACTGTTTTTTTCATGAAAGTATCAACCTTAATCAAGTGCCAATAAATCATACATAATTTGGACTATCTTGTTTAAATTAGACATTTTCTGATGAATACTAAAAAATACCGAAAATCATAATTATAATATGCTAGCATTATCAGTCAGATTCCTTTAACATGAATGATTCCCACCACTTTACTTCAAGGCGTTCTAACGAAGTATCTCTTTGCTAATATTAGACAAACTAACTTTTAAATTCCTCATAACTAATGTTTACGGGCCGTATTAAATAACATTGCCACCATATACTTCTAGAGCAGATATGAAGCCATTAAACTAATCCGAGCTCTGACTGCAAAGGAGTACGATTTAATTATTAGGAATTTGTATTTCACATAGGAGACGTGACTAATTAATTTCTGTTGTACTTACGAACCGTAAACACATCAACTTCATACACGAAACTCAGTACTACCACAGTTAGAGATCCATCACAAGTAAAACATCCATATACACATTTACAAATGTAGCAGTTTAGTAAGCGTTTAACTTTACGTACAAGTATTAAAAAATGTAAAATTTTGTAATCACTCACACGGAACACTTCAGTTGACAACTACTGTCAGTTTTTTTTTTTACTATGCTCCAGATTCTTGCATTTAAAGCAAGCAAAAACCATAGACAAATCAGAGAAATCCTTGAACTAAATATACATAAGGACTGAGTACTTGTCACTAAAAGCCGTTCCAAGACCAGTACCACTACCAGAGATGCGCGTGTCCCTTTCTAATTGGGTGACAATGAGATTTTTGCAATATGGGACATTCAATGTCGTAATCTTACATACATCACGGTTAAATTCACAGATGGGTTGGTTAGTGTATTTTTATGCACATTTAAAAGTTAAATTTGATCATCTACAAGCGTATAAATCTTATTTCCTTCGATCAGTAAATTCAAAGCGCTTTACAATTATTAAAAATTAGTCGTCCATTTCTCTGTTTATTCTATTGTCACCTTCTGTTATATGGGAGTACATTAATAAACCGTGACCAATTTCACAATTCGTTGCCTTTTTTTAGCATAATTTAGTTTCCTTATCTTAAGTAGTTAGCTTATCTGTTAATATTGTAGGCAAATAACGTGGATATCACAAACTATATGAAACATAATATTATCATATAATCACGCCTATGTTCCCAAATGGGGTAGGCAGAACACACGAAACGTGAAATAGACATAACGATGAGTATGACTATATCACGCTTTACAGCCACTTCTAGAATTATTTTAGGTTAAAAACAGATGGAAGAGGTAGCATAATAGTGACAGGTTGTTAGCCTGTCGCCTAAAGAATACCCAAACCCATGTCCTTAGTGGCTTAGTGCTATTCTAAACCCGATACCACACGGGACCGCGGGATATGAAATATAAATAATTTTGTAAAGAGGTATGGGCAAATATTCTGGCCACAGATTTTTTTATTTTATTTTTAATATTCTTATTTTTTTTCAATAACTGTAATAATAGTAAATAATGATGTTCTCGCAACAGAGTTGGGCATTTCGTAATCGATTCCCTATTACACGATTCCTTGACTTTACTTTGTAATCCGTTACTATGTGTCAGATCCCTTGTAATGGAATCAAGTGCAACGGTGAATTACAATTACACACGAAGGAATCTGTTATAATCTTTACAAATATTACAATTACTAGTAATTAGGAATCATTGTCAATTCCATATTACTGGAATTGATGACAAGATTACTTATGAAAACAGAAAACCGTTTTTCAATACACGCAATTTTTACCGTTTAATGTATTTTATATGAAAAAAAAAACAATTTTATTTCAGTGACTTTAACGAAATGGACACATTGAAAGGGTTTGGCATTTAATTGAAGTAATCTAGTCTGTAGTAGTTTTACTTAAGTATTTGATTACCTAAGAATTAAGATTACAGCAGCGGTTTATAATACCGATTCCAAAGAAATGAATTACAAATTTAACGTAATCACAGGAGACTATTACAGTAATTTTGATAACCTAGGTAATGAATTACTGAGGAATCGTAATTACTCGAATGTAACCGTGTAATTAATTCCAATAGTAATTGATTACGCCTAATACTGTCCCACAATGCAAAAAATCATGGTCAATGTAAGGATTATGGGAACTTAAGGGGTTACCATTACAAAAAAAGTAGACTTGATAGTGAATATGTTGTCTATTAAATTAAGTGTATATTAAAATCTAATTAAATAATGCGATTCTAATTCTTAGGCACAAAACCGTTAAAATAAAATTATTGTATGAATTTTTAGGTAAGTTACTTTAGCGATGTTTTTTTTTTTTGACGTAAAGATTTTTTTAGGCTGGTAAGAATGGCAAGAGGAGTGAGCGGGACACACTACTCCCTTGTTGCTGGCTCACCTGTCCTCAACTTGCCTCTATGTAGGGTTTCACGAAAAAAGGACTCTATTGCCTTGTGATATGGTTTATATTAATAAACGATCATTTCCCAAGTGCGCAATCATGTTCAGGGCCGATAGGACCTTCCTACATCAATGCGGAAAAAGGACTTTATTGTCTTGTGGTATGGTTTATATTAATAAACGAACATTTCCCAAGTGCGCAATCATGTTAAGGGCCGATAGGACCTTCCTACATCAATGGCAATTATTAACATACCATTATTTTTCTTTAGTCTGTGGTTTGGTTGTCTATGGTTTTGCCTGTCATTCTCATTGGTAGGTTAGCATGGCATGGCGTTCAGTTGGTATTGGTCCATTGGTATTGGTATTGTTATTTTTAGTACAGTAGGTATCTATCAGTAATTTAAAATTGCTGATAGTTCCAGCCAGGGCAGCCAGCCACCAGCCAGCCGTACTGCGCATAGGGAATAGGGAAGTTGCTGACATCTACCTATGCACTGTTTTACGGACGTAAAGTAAAAGTATTGATTTGTGTCGAAGTCGCGTAATATGCATGCGATCAACATGTTAATTACTCCTTCTAAGCTCAAAGAAATTGAAAATGCGAAGCCGTATTGTGAGTGTTTTCCGCAGAGCAATGGTTTGCCATTACATCAAGAATTACCGGCTTGTTTCTGTGGGGAAGAGGCTGAAGGTAAGTAACTGCTCACAATGTCTCAAATTCTATTTTTACATCCGATGTCCGTTTTCTCACTTTGTTTTCCACTAATCAATTTTATCACTTTCACTGGTCATTTATCCATATAAATAAGATTCACAGCGTTTTAGCTTCAGTGGTTGTTTCTTATTGCCCACATATGGGGCATATCTTGCATACACATAGACTAAACTAATATTATGAACAGAAATCAATAGAGTAAAATCATTGGAACATAATAATAAATTAAAAAAAGAAATGTGTGTATCAACCTATTATACCTATACCTATAAGCAACATAGTGAGTTCAATTCTGAAAGTTACAGCAAGTGTCTGGTCTTCCCAATAGGACAGTTTAACAACCTAATTCAAAATGTTTGTCGCTTCTCTATAAGGACACCTGATGAGATATTTTTTTAGTTTAAATAGGTATAAGGAAGAGTGGCGAAAGAGAGGGGAGGCCTTTGTCCAGCAGTGGGATATACTAGGCTAAAAAAACAATATTTATAACAGGAATTGGTAAGGCATTCCAGCCAACTACAACTCCATTATGTACATGCAAAGTGGCCAGAATGCTAGGCCATTAAATATTTTGTTTTGAAAATTATTCTAAGATGCGATATGGAATTAAAGATCAAAGTTGTAAACAAATGTGTTGCCATTGCAATAAAAGCAAACGCAATTAGGAAAACTTAAAATTCAATAATTACGCTAGATGAAAATGAGTACAACTAATTTATAAGCAGAATAAAACCGTGTGAACATATGTAAACATTTAAATGAACAAAGGAAATAGCACATCTTTTTTAAATTGCAAATTTGCTTATTTTATAATTATGCCACTGGCAATGGTTAGAAATTGTAAACATTTGGTCGGTATTTTTATTCGTATTCATATTTATATAATTAATTGTCCAGTAAGACTGATGAATCGATGAAATATTGTTCAATTTGCAATGGACGACACTTAAAAGATCGTGGGTAGACCGCTTTTTTACCTTCGCGCTTAGTGTCCATCTTATACATCATATAATTCGTTTTTTGACATCTGTCATGATCGAATGTGTTCCCTCCCGCTTATGCGTTCTGTTGTTGAGTTTTAGTTTGGTGTTAAGTTTTGTTTTATTTCGTTATTTGTTTTTGTTTCATTGTTAAATTTGTGTTTGTCGTTCGTCTGGATCCATACGAACACAAGTATAACGTCGTATTTTCAAAAGATATCACATAATATGCAACGAATATTGCTATGCATCAATAAACTAAAAGTAGTTAAAAAATTAATACAATAATATATAAATTAGTAACAAAACAGGTTTACTACCTCTGGAATGTCACTTTGACATTGACAGTTGGTTGTTTACATTATTGATCTCTAATTCCATATCGCATCTTAGAAAGTGTCATTGATTTTGTCTTATGGAGTATCATTGCCGTTTGCCATCAGGTATGGAATGATACTTCTACTTTTCTTCCGTGGATGTTGTAAGAGGCAACTAAAGATGTATAGGCTAAAACTAAAGTGTGGTGTTAAGTTAGTATGGAACTTTGCCATTTTTTTTATTATTTGAATTAAATTCAGTGTGAAGGTTCTTCATTAAAAGCCTTGAAAAACTTAAAATATTTCTGAATTGCCTGTATGTCAACATTTAAGTATGGGCAAATATAGAATGTTTTGTTCTGCTTTTTTGTACTTAATAACTTGATGTACTTTGGTCAATATCAGCTGGCTGCAACAAACATGTAATAAAAGAAGTCCTGCAATATGACATTATTTCAATATTTAGACACACATATATAACCATCACGCCTTATTCCCTGTGGGGTAGGCAGAGACAACAGAGCGCCATTCGCATCTATTCTGACATACGTCTACCATTTATCAACATTGAAGAAAACATCCATACACCAGTGAATGCATTTGAAGGCAATCTAAAAAAAATAACACTATCTGTATTATGAAAGACATCTGTTGTGAACTACTTATTGATCTACATTAATATTTGTAACAAATATTTAGAAATTAACAATTACACAGTGTTTTCTAAATATATAAAAATAAAGTGGTATGATTGTCCCTTGTCTCTCCCTACCCCGCAGGGAATAAGGCGTGACGGTTATGTATGTACCATCGAACCAATTGATTCCTGACCCACCATAGAACCTATTCACAGTGAACGTCATAGTGACATTGCATTGATTGACAAAGGAAATGTTTATGACGTTTATTGTGACAACGTTCTGCGGTGGGGCAGGAATCAGTTGGTTCGATAGTATATATGTATGTAAGTGGTATGATTCTCTTAAAGTTTCTGAATGGTTAAAATGTTAATTTCTTTCATGATCCAGTACAATAATAATTTACAAACTACCTATGATAGGTAATTCTGAGTTTTTTCAATAAGCCTGTTCAACAACTTAAGTTTGTCCATGTTTGTCATTTCATTATGTCATAGAGTGACGAAAAGCTCCTTGTAGTCCATAAATAATTTAACAATGCTTTCACCATCGTTTTCAAGCAGTATTTTTATAGGCGAGCCTAAGTCACTTAGACACTCAGTGAAGGATTCGTAATTTTTTTATTCCAGTCTGGGAATGGCACTGGCAGGTGCCTGAAGGAGACAGCCAGAGCTGGGTGGTGTTCGAGGACAACCAGAAACAAGTGATGTTCCATCCGTTCTGCAGCTCCGGCTTGGCAGCTGTACGCGGCGACACGCCCT
Source organism: Adoxophyes honmai (assembly GCA_005406045.1). Classification (NCBI taxonomy): domain Eukaryota; kingdom Metazoa; phylum Arthropoda; class Insecta; order Lepidoptera; family Tortricidae; genus Adoxophyes; species Adoxophyes honmai. The sequence goes on along the minus strand of BHDV01052229.1, from coordinate 158,286 downwards.
TCCACCGGGGACGCCATTACTACTGGGAAACCAAAATGCTAACTGATACTTATGGAACTGACATTGTAAGTATCTACTTCTGTTTCTTTAACTAATTAGTTGTGCTTGGATATCTTGAGGATTATTACCTACCTTTTTATTTATTCTGTTTGCTTAGTTAAAGGAACTTCGCATTGCGACTTTGCGACTAATGAAATTAAACTGGTTGGGCGTTGAACACTAATATAGAGCAGGTGTAGATTTTTTAAATTTTATTTTAGAAAGCGCTGCGCGAACGAGATTTATTTACCAGCCACGAGAAATTAGTAAACACTTTGTTTTCCCCAAGAGGTGAACTAGCTATCAATTTCCCGTTTTCTAATTTCATAGAGAATTATATGGCCTTGCTAACATTTCCGATCCTTCACAGATAGTAGGTCTTGGCACAGACCGAGTGAATATACAAGATTCCCGTTTCACGTTCGCCGCGCTTCTCGGGGAGGACGAAGACTCTTACGGGCTGTCGTACCGCGGATCTCAGCGGCATGCAGCCACAAATGCTCGCGAGACTGACGGCTTCTGCCGCGGCACCATCGTGGGCGTGCGTGTCGACATGTGGCACGGCACTCTACAGTTCTATCTTAACCGGAAACCGCAAGGTGAGTGCTTATAAGGAGAGGACTATGTGCCATTCCATTACATTATAAAGATGCAATTGCATGTGAATTACATAGCTTGTAGCCCGTCTCAACATGTTTGGTGGTACTGAAGCCAAAAAACTGCCAAGAAAACATGTGGAATGTAAAGAATAACATGTTTGAGATGTGACTATCTGGACATACTTAGGTTTCGTCAATGGTAACCATTTTTTAAACAGCTTCAAAAAAAAAGTAGGTTCTATTGGCTGTATGTTTTTCAGGGATATGCTTCACCGACCTCCGTCGTCACGAAGTGCTGTACCCGATAGTGTGTTCCTCTGTGGCTCAGTCGATCATGCGTCTCGTTTACGCTGACTCCTGGCGCCCTTCGCTGCTGGTTGACGCAGCCAGGATCTTGTCGTCGGCCAGTAGTGAAGCCCGTAAGAAGATCCCGCAGGGCCTGGAGCTGATGCTTCCCCAACACTTCTGGATTATGATGCCGGTTCATAGAGACCCCGATGGTGAGTTTTTTGGAACATTAGAAGTATATCACCTCCGTTCCATATGTTTCCTTGGGCTTTCATTTGCTTAAGAAGGTTCCTCAAACATAACACGACTCGATAGTGCGATCGCTCGCTGTTTTGCTTTGACATAAAAGATAAGACTGAAGGGAAAATTACTGTAACAGATGATATTGCAAGTAAAACTAGTCACTCTAGGTTGGTTACTCATTGGTCAATGGTGATTCCCAGTGCGTTCTTTTAAACCTTTTATTCGCTTTCAGATGCTGCGTCTGGGAGCGCTGAACCTGAAATGGAGGTTGACGAGGAAGACGACGAGAATCGTGTAAGTATCCCCAGGACCCCACTCTCAATGATGATCTTGGAAATATACGGGCCCAAGTACTTCCCGTGTACTTAAATTAACTTCAGTTTGCTTACCATGTCGCGATAATCAGTATTAATTATTGTACGTCATACTCATTTTATTATTGTTTGTGGTGTTGTAGGTGTTTTGTTCACATGAATGTGTAATTTAATCCGAATAACCTTTATACAAATGTTGTAACAGTGCAGCTTTCGGTATACATACATGATCGTATTAAATACGCAACACGCAATGCTAAGTTGAGTTCTAAACGAAAAGAATGTAGCTCTGATTACCTACTTGGAAACCGCTTGTACTTATAATTTGTGATCGTCACTGGAGTACATTATGGCTACCGGTTTCTGTGTTAATCATTTGTATAAGGGTTAGTTACGTAAGTATAGATCTATTAGATGTATTCCAGCATAATACTGCACACAAGCATGTTTAGTGGAGCAACCACGTTCACGGGTGTTGGCTTATGTAATCATAATCAATTTGACATCAGCTAACTGCTGAGAAATGTCGCTGAAAGATTAACTTGGCTCATCTAAATATGCAGGCGTGTATTTTGTTAAGTATAAATCATTGATTCCTTACTCAAATCATGTACTTAGTCAAACTAATACGCATGTGGTGGAGGTTCTAGTCATGGCATTCCTTTTCAACCATCTCTTTTACTTAACCCTTCAATATGCCAAAATGCATTTAATTTAGGACTCTTTAGTATTGTTTTCAAACAAAAACATACTCTTTACGACTGGTACATTAAAAAGTCTGAATTAGTTTTTATTTTGCCAATTTAGAACTTAAAAATTTACATTTTATAGGGTATGAATATATTTTGTAACTTCGTAGATAGGAGCCAAAGTTGTTTTATATTAAATCTTAAAAACGGAAGTTAATGTATAAGAGTACTAAATGTTATTTATTATTTATGATTCAACTGATTAATATGCCGTTTAGTTTTGTAGGACAGGACTAATAGGGCATCCGACTATGGTATTATTAATTTATACATACATACTTACATACATATTCTGACGCCTGTATTCCCAAGAGGGGTAGGCAGAGCACATGAATTAATTTATTATTTATAATAAGAGAAATTTATATGGGAAATCGAAAAATAACGAAGTTATTTACAAATTATAAAATATATTTTACAAGTTACACCACTTGTTGACATTGCAGAGCTTTAAAGATCAGTCTTACATTGTTTCTAGCAATGTAATTTTATGGGTAGAGAAAGGTATGCTGCGTTGGTTTGGGTATGTGGAGAGAATGGATGAAGCAAGGGTATGTAAGCTTTACAAGGGAAGTGTCTTAGGGCAAGTCGGTCGAGGGCGCCCTCGAAGAACGTATCACCAGATCGGCGATGTGCTAAAGGGAGGCCAAATTTAGAGTACCCGAAACCGTCGAGCGTGTATGACGAGAGTGATGAATGCTAGTGAAGCGAAAGAAGTATGTCAAAATAGAAGCGAATGGCGCTCTGTTGTCTCTGGCTACCCCGCAGGGAATAAGGCGTGACGGTTATGTATGTACTTTTAAAGATTTAAAAAAGTATTGTACAATGTCTTAATATTACTGGGCTACTGGGTTAAAAATATATAATTTTAGTTATCCGTTAGTTAGATTATTTTAAAATATGAGACACGTGTTTTGGTCTCTCAAATAATCAAACATCGACAAAGGTAAAGATCATGAAACTTTCGGAGTGGGGGCTTGTGACGTTACGCCCAAGGCCCCCAGTATGCTTTAACCTAGTCTCACCATGTATTTGACTCGCTTTGTCTTGTGAAAGAATTTATGTGCTAGAAAAGGACGCATTATATGTCACTCATTCGTTTTTCCAAAGGTTGTCCGGGATTGTCAGTTAATTTGGTTCTAATGGTTCTATTTTAACCCGGACAAATACGGTAGTTCTTGACTCCGGAATATCGCAGTTCATTCTTTTGTTCATTTAATTTGTTCGCTTATTCGTTGTCAGAATTGAGTTTGAAAGTTGCGTGCAGTTGTGCGGATTTTATTTAAAAATTTATTATAAAACAATTAAAACTATTGAAAGTAGCTGTGTTAAAGTGGATAGTGGACTTCTGGCATCATGTCGTGTGTGATTCCAGGATGTAAATCACATTCTTCGCGACAAGAAAGTGATTTAACGATGTTGTCGTTCCATCGGTAAGTTTTTGTAAAATTATTACTAAAAAGTGAACTGAATGCCAATATAAATACAAAACGAAGTACGCTGCATCTTTCTACAGCGAACATCTGTCGTAATTAGTACATCAGTAGAGTTATAAGCGATTTTAGAAGCTATTTGAACTTCCCATAGTGATGTAATTATAGTTATCGATAATACATATCGATAATAAAATACGGTCGCTATAGTGAAAAACAAAACTGAAATAAAATTCATTCTGACTTTAGTACGCCCAAACCAAAGTCACAGTTTAACTAACATTTTTTTTTAACCGACTTCAAAAAGGAGGAGGTTCTCAATTCGTCGGGATTTTTTTTTATGTGTTCGCTGATTACTCGAAGACGCCTGGACCGATTTGGAACGTTCTTTTTTTGTTTGAAAGGGTATAGTTTCCAGGTGGTCCCATTGTCAGCATATCTTGACCTGATGATGGAATATGTGGGAAATCGAGGGCAACCCTCAAATTTTATAGGCACAGGTAATGTTTTTAGTACATCTTTCAAAGCTACACTATACTGTAGACCGATAGGTACTTAAAAGATGGTAAACAATCTTGACATGTCTTTTTATTGAAATACACAGTCTAAAAATGAAAATCGTTACAATATACAATTCAATTATGAAAGTAAATGATTTTTTCATACCTAAATTGTAAAATGTAAAGATTTTGATTTATAAAGTGTATGTTTAAATAAAAAGACACGTCAAGATTGTTTACCATCTTTTAAGTACCTATCGGTCTCTAGTATAGTATTTACGTCTGGCAGTAAAAAAAAATGACTGAGCTGATGATGGAAGGTCAACTTCTTAATGCTTAGGAGTTAAAGGATAATTCTTTTAATACTGAATGCACCTGCAGACTGGAAATTATAATTTCTGTAATTAGTGAGGCTTGCTGGTGATGGAAGGTCTGCCTACCTACCTGCATGTCAAGTTTCAGCCCGATCCGTCCAGTGGTTTGGGCTGTGCGTTGATAGATCACTATGTCAGTCAGTCACTTTTGAGTTATGTATATTTAGATATTCGCTTTTATAACACTTATTATTTTGATTAAATGCATAATTGTTGTTAATAAGTAAAATTGTTTTTCTTTGAAAACCTCGATAAGTTTATCGATAAGACATTGAGTGTGTCACATCACTGGTAAGGAAGGTTTTAGTGACAACCCTTGAAAACGCGTTTTGATTTTCATCAGTCTATCCCTTTCTAACAGACTAACATTCCCATAAGACAAAGCGAGTCAAGTATATACGTCCAGGTGGGTCTTAATAGACTGTTTCTAAGTCTTTCATTATTCTGAGCGTTACGCCGTGGTAAAAATTGACCCACGTAGTGACCGAGCACTGTATCCTCGTCATTTCTTGATTGTCATAAAAGAAAAAATACGTGTAGGTACAATATTTTTCGCTAATCTATCTGACAGACTAAATAGTCTTTTTTATTAAACTACACAATTGTTACCTATATTTTCAATTAAATTCATCATGTTGTACTATGGTCCGATTCCCTATTGACTGTTTATTATAATTCGTCTCCAGTCTTATTTACGTGACACTGCTGGGCACAAGCGTCTTTACAATCTAAGAGGGCCTGAGCTGTAGTTAATTATAATAAAATGACACTAATAAAATATAAGCATGTCAACATATGCTCAAAATATTTTGACTTAGACTAACTATATTTTTGGAAAACACTATTTAATATACAATATAGATAGAGTAAGTACTTTTTCGACTCAGCATGACCAAATTTGCTTGGGTTTGTGTAACTGGTGTTGGTAGTGGACGAGTAATGCGTATATAGGGCACTAATATGTAACCACAAAACTGGCAACAATATGCATACATCGACTCTTTTGACGCGATTCGATTAACTGTTACATATGATTGCGAATTTATGTGGTGCACACGTGTGATGCCTTTGTACTAAGGCTTGTAGCCGTAGCTAACGTCATTAACTAACAATTATTGACAATTTTGTACCGTGATCCCGTTTTCAATATTTGCTATCTTGATACTAAATGCATATTTACATAATTTCTGGTTTACTAAGAGCTTTAGAAGGTAATCTACGTGTTTTAAATCTCACTGTTGTACTTTATGCCAAACCAGCGACCCGGCCGGTTACGCACGATTTTTTTTCAGTGTTTGTTCAAAACAAATACATTAATACATACATAATAATAATAATAAAAACCAGTACCACATTATGTCAAAGTGACAAGGCTAAAAATTTAATAAAAATTACAGCTCTTAGTTCGAATTTTATCCATTGCATCAATTTTGTTCATGTTACACAGCACAGCATCAGTGTCGAGTACTCAAAAATTCACCTTTTATAACAACGCGGGTAACTTTAATTTATAACAATGCAAGTGTAAGAATGAACATAAGGGATGAAATTCGAATAAATACGACCGCAACACGAAGATTGCTCTAAGCTCATGGTAAATTAGCATTGTAATTTCTTCTATTCTATTAATAATTTTGAAAGGGATTCACATTGCAGCCAAACGAATTATCGAAGTGATATTAGGTATAATTAGTGACCAGGCGATTTTTCTGCAGCGTTTGACGCCGGACATGAAAATGATGGTATGGGCAGATTTTCCGCATGGCGGTATAAAATTTAGGCGTTGGGGCCATCCGTGAACGTGATGTTTAGCTTCTAATATTTTGAGCCAAGTGGTGATATTCAAAGTTGAGTGGAAAGAGAAAGGAGGGACCCCAGCCCAGCAGTGAGACACCAGGTAGGCTAAATAAAAAGTGTTTTCATCAACTCGTACTTGCGATGTGGGTACATGTCAATTGAAGACCATATTATGAAATGAATAGTGAAAGTCTAGGATTAAAAGTGATGAGCCCTCATTCAGGCTCCGTCTCTGAGAGAACTGATAATAATACAGAGTTGTGACCGTCATTCGAATTAGCTGTACTTACTCGAAATTATTGCAAAATTGCTCAGCATTCTCCCTTAATTAACTCTAGTTAAGTTAAATATTATTTGTGCTCATAATTTCATACGAGGAGAATAAAAGAATCAGCCCCGAGACGCCCGCCAGGAGCATACAGTTTCCGTGGGGCACAGTGCTGATATTATTCAAACCACGTTTTTTAGTTAAGTCTGCTACAAACATACATTTTAACAATTTTCTTCAGTTAAAATGCAACTTATAGAAAATTTACAGATTGTTTTGTATGTACTTACTATCAAATGTGGACAAGATGGTTTATGTGGCAAAATACTAAGAGAAATGGGTACTGGCTATCCAGGTGGTAGTAAAGCTATCAGAAAAGCATTACATCTTATTGAATACTATTATGAATGAAGTAAACGTTTTTTTCTGTCTGCAGAGCACTGCACTGCATTTGGTTTTTTAATGCAATTTCGTTAAAATTTTACTTTAGTTTAATTTAAGATACGAGAAGATTCTCGTCAAGCCAAAGAAACTAGTCATAAAATTAATTTTAATGTAAAATTTCTGAACCATTTTATACTGAATAATTGTTATTTATTTATTTACACTTTGTTAGCTATGCTTATATTGTAGTTTTGTTTTAAAAGTTTTTATAAGGATAGATCCTTTGTTTGTGTTGTTATTAAATTACAAGTTTCATTTTGATATGCCCTCAATTTGTTATTTATTAATTGCAGCTAAACATCATCATCATCTCTAATGTAGTCAACTTTGTAGACGTAAAAAGTAGATTATAAGTATGTGTCATGTAATTGTAAAAAAAATATTTTTGTGCTAGCTTCTTGCGTAGGATATAAGTAGACATCAGAATGACTTTGCCATCTTTTGCGTTTAATGCAAATCTCGCCCTCGCTCTGTAGTTAACCTGAACGATCAATCCAAAAGCGGGGGCGTAATTAGATCCACAAGATTTTAACTGAACACACCTACAAAAAATTAAAGTTTAATACTAAGTAGATATCTGCAGTCGATGCCTACATTTAAATCGAACCAGACCTGCAACTAAGCTGGTATAAAAATGTTTATTTCACAATTTAGGAATAATTCAACTTTTGAATGTTAGTAGGATAAGACAGCAAAATATGTTAAAGAATAAGGTTAATTCTTAGAATTACCACAAAAAAAAAGGTGTTGACTGTATTAGAATTAAGTTTGCGCAAAAGCGCTGTAATGACACTTGAAATAAATGTCTGATCAAATCACGCCATTTTTTAATTAATAAACTCGAAATGAGACCTGCGGATCCGTTGCGAGAGTACCGTTCTGCAGAAAATATACACATAATGTCCGTGTGGATCTACAGTCCCTAATGTTAAATAAGTATTTTCGTCTACAAGCCTTTGCAGCGTACCGAGTAGGAGCGTAATAGGCAGTGTGTAAGTATCAACGTTCGATGTCAGTTTAGTTAAGCTACATATGGCTATTTTAAATTAATTCTAATATACCATATCTACCACGACTAACAATTTGCTTAGTATGGCAGCACGCGCGAGTCTCTACTTAGACGACGGTGACTGGAAAATGATAGGAAATGGATGCGGAGCACCCATACGTTATATGGCAATTACTATCTTTATTAAGTTATAAAACTATTAGCCTAAGATCCCGCCGTACAACGACCTTCACCGAGCTGGTTAATGGATCAAACATTTTTTATGTAATTTGATACATATATCAAAGAATATATATTATTGCATATGGGTCGCCTAGCAAATTTCAGTCCACCGAGACGAAACGCGACGCGGCGCTGCACGAAAATTTTAATAGAACAACTCAAAATATACTTTATTCATTACAAGATAAGGTTCTTATTTCATTGTGAGTATTCAGAATACGTTGCGCTGCAGTATGCAGAATACCTGCGCGGTGTGCGGGAGCGGTGCTGCGCGCAGCGCTGCCTACTCAAAATATACTTTATTTGCTACACGATAAGGTTCACATTTCATTATGAGCATTCAGGTACGTCGCGCTGCGCCTCGAGACGTAGCGCGGCGCCGCGATGCGCAGCGCAAAATTACTGCCCTCTTTATGCAGTGCCGCGTCGCGTCTCGTCGTCGTCGTCGTCGTCTCGCATCACGTTTAACTTTATTAGGTAAGTCTTAAGATATCTAGCTAAAATATATGTGTAGTGGTAGTTTTCCACCTTGCCACCTTACTAGCCTTGTACCACATTCTCGGATAGAATGAAGAGGTGATTTTAATCCTACACAACAGGGCACATGTCAAAATAAAATAAATCATCTATGATTTAAAATAATTTAAATCGCAGTCGCAATAGTCATATAATCAACATTTATTCCTACTAGACTAAACCTACACACAGACATCATCTAAATATCAATGTGCTGCCAGATTTAGGTTGTCAGATATGTGTGTCAGAAGGGTTTTTACATTTGAAGTTTCGACTGTCAGTATAAGCTCTTGCTACCGTTGTTGTAAGACTTATTCCTTTTGGGCTTCAGGAGCCTTATCCGGAAGCTTAGTGTCAATATTAACATTTGAATACAGTATATTCAATCTGAAACAAATAAGGATAAATTAAATTCTATTTATATTATGTAGGCACATTTAGACCACTTTATTATTCATCGCAATTCCAATATTACAAGGGTCTCTGTTACAAGAACCGTGAATTTTACTATAGTTTAATTTAAGATGTGAGAAGACCTTCGCCAAGCCAAAGAAACAAAGGCTGCCTTTCCACCATAGATGTGCTATGCTACGATGCTAGGGATGCGTTTGATATCCACCAATCATATTCATTGGTGCACATAGCGTAGCACTGGTGGAAACTGTTTTCGTAGTGCAGCTTAATACATCTTCGCAGCATAGCTGCATAGCACATCTCTGGTGGAAAGGCAGCCTAAAACTATTTTATTTATAGGGAATTACTACCTTGTCATTGTTAATAATAAGTTGTTAGTAAGAGTCCGTAGCATTATTTCTAAAATCAAATTTACTAAGTACGAAATTCCTAAAGACAAAACTTCGATAATCAAAAAGCCTAATCTACGAAATTCCTAAAAAATTATGTCCTAACGCACATTAAATCGAACTATCTCATTTTCTAACGTCATTATTACTATGTACAAAATGCCTAATGACTATGAAACTCGATATGTCTAATGTTCAATATAGTCACGTACAAAAAGTTTCAAGGACAAGTCTTTGAAATTCAATATTTCTAGTGCTCGACTGAAAGACCTAATTATTAATGCTGTTGGTTTCAGAACCATTTTAACGCATGTTACATACGCATGACCCTTTATTTCTAACCCATTCGTACCTTGTCACAGTAACCAGTAACCACCAATATCTTAATAATGTAATTAACTATTTAATTATTCATTTGTGGATTAGATGAGAGTAAAACAAAATGATGAGTTTCGTACGTTAGCCTTTTTAAACTTAGGACAGCGCAAAGTAGGCAAAAATATTTCTCGAAATTTTGCACTTTAATCATTTTAAACGTAGTTTAACCGGACGTAGGAAAAATGTCGTTAGTATTTTCGTGCAGTAGCACTTTGGTACTTTAGAAATTTTAAACAAACGTCAATCAAACATAGGACATACTAAGATTTTAGAAATTTCGTACATTAGGCTATTTGATTATCGAAGTTTTGTCTTTAGGAATTTCGTACTTAGTAAATTTGATTTTAGAAATAATGCTACGGACCCCTTAGTAACATAGAGCAATGTAATGTAATGTACAGTACACAAAGGACAGCCAATACAATTACTGTCACATGAGGCCATTACACCTAATTTCTCTGGGTTGGCATTGCATCTGCAATTTGTCTGCCATTGAGGATGTCTACGGGGGAAGATGGTTGCTTACCATCTGGAGACCATTTTGCCTTATTTGATAGTTAAGGGTCTGGTTTTAGAAAAACAGCTAAAATGTATTTAACTAGGTAGGTACAATCATAACTCAAGTAGTGAAAAAAAAGCAACATAGACCCCTGTAATATTGAGGCAGCAATATGCGTGTGTACCTGTCACGCTGCGGCCTGTTGAAGATAATTCTGTGAGCGATGATTAGTGCCGCCAGTATGCCCACACTGTACAACATCGACATTCCAAGGATTGGGTTATTCTGAAAATTCAAAGGTTTGACAAATTGACTTCCTATTGAAATGAAATCATATTAAAAATTAACAAGTCTAATACTTAATCATGTCTTACAATTATCATATCACGAACACTGTATGAAAAAAATAATTATAGCTGATAATTGATAAAGCATATCAAAAGTTTATTTTATAATTCTGTTACAAGGCTTAATACTGAAGAGTTTTAGGAATATAGTCGCTATTGTCTAACATTGCGTGTTATTTTTCTAAAGCTTTAATACTTTACTTTTGTCTTAACACCACCTTGTAATCCAGCACATCTAATTGTAAATAACTTTCAAGAGTTTCGCGTGCTAATCGTTCATTAAACATTTAGCGATTTCGCGACATTGCAAAGCCTCAAGGTTACTGCTAGAATATGGTTGTAAAGTTCAATTTAGTGTTGCGTAACCATAGATACGATATAATTACCTTTTTTGCACATTCAAAGTCCCAGTTGACATTAAGTAGTTTTTCATATAGTGTGACGAATCGACTAAAACTGCAAACTTCACCGCAATAGGGGATTGTCAGAATATAAGGTTCTGCAATGCCAGTAAAATTCCTGTAGGAGATCCTTACGAAATGTTCTTTGTTGTTTTCAGCTGTAACCATAAGAAATAATATCATATGAAATCTGCTTCCATACAAACATTTCTTTGCATTATACTAGTTCCATATCTGGAGTGTATCAATTATCATTAGAGTGCTTATAAATTATAATACTCACAATAAAGTAGCTCAAATAACACAGTAGCTGTGTAGACTGGGCAATTGCCATCAAACATGCCAAGAGCGTGGAGTACATTTGCAACGGTGACATCATGGCCGCTGTATATTGATAGTTTAACTGCTTTTGAGTAGCCAGAGGGATATGTCAGAGAAGTGTTCGCCATCTTGGTAACTATATCCTGTATCAGGGGACCAACTTTCAAGCGTGCAAGTAGTGGTGTCATTGTTGCAACCTTGAAACTGAAAGAAAAATTAAACTCCGAATTGTTGGGAAAATGCAGCATTAGATACAGCAAAAATAAACTGGATTATCATCATTATCTTATTGCTGCACCATAATGTTTCATTTGGTATATTGCTATTAAATAAACCATGAGTCCATGACTAATTATTTCTTACCTATAACATGATGGCTCTCTCATTTTATCTGGGTACACCGTATGTGTCCAGTTAGGTAATGTAAAGTTATAAAGTGATTCAATATACAATGTGCTGAACACATAAGATATGTCATAATAATCTTTAATTTTTTTTCCAGTGTAAGCAGTCAAATAGCTGAAAATACAAAATATGTTTTAATTATTATGTATTATAAAAATTATATAATTTTAATATGAAACTAAACTACACCAACATAACATCACATCAATATCCCCAAAGATAGTAGGCAGACCACACAGAGTACTATATAAAAAACAAATCTGTGTCATTTTAGAATTAGTTTTAAAGCTGAATGGCAGAGTTTCTATGGTTAATTGACTACTGAAAATAACAAGCTGATAACTTGGCTATTATACTTCAGTGTCAACCTGCACATGTTATGAAAATCTGACACATTCTTTAGGCAAATCCTATGAATCAATGAAAGTGAGCCATAATATTTTTATTAAATTGGTTATTAGAACATCCTCAGAAGGACTGGAAAGGCATAACTCTATACCCAACACACTAAATAGGTGAAAAATACAACACATTTTCATTTTTCAAATCTCTTCTCTTGTAGCAACATTTTAACCTGGGAAATAATTAAAAACAATCCAACATACTCCATTAAACTTTGATAATCCGAAAGTCTATCAGTGTACTCCTTAGATTCCTGTAATTCTTCAAAAGCAATGTCATAGGCTGGACATTTTCTTTCCATAGCAAGCACCTCATCTCTGTTGGTAGGAGTGGTGTGGACTGGAATAGGCTGCCATTTAAGCTGGTTGTCCCAAACAGAATTACCAACTGGTGGGAACAAACCTAAAAAATATTTGATTTTGACTATTTAATGGTAATCTGAACCGGACAATAATACAAGAAAATAGACTCTCCTATTGCTCATAACATGGAAATGTAATTATGTTGATATCTACCCACATTTATCAATAATTTGGGTAGATAGGTGATTTATTAAAAAAAAACTTGTATGTAGATAAGGGGTTTCACTAAAATGAAGTCAATTGATTCCTCTGTGTTACAGTGTGACTACTGTCACCAAAAATTTTGTACATGGGTAATTTTATTAAATTAGAATTACAGAGGAAGCAATAACGATTTTGTTTTTATACCCTTATTTTTTGTAAATGACTGATAAATTGATGAAATTATAAGATTTTTACTATTACTATACTTAATAATGCATATGTTGTGTGTTGTGTAAATTAAAGCGTAAATTTCAGTGCATTGGTCTAAATTTCTAAAATAGATTATTTCTTACCAGCTAAATTGGCTTCCACAGACATCAGAGTTCGGTCTACATCTGTTGACCTGACATGAATCTGGGTTGGGTCAAACTCTTCAGATATCATGTGCTGTAGAAGAACAAAAAATAATAATAAGTGACTGATAGTAAATGGAAAATAAAAGTAGCTGCATAGAAATATAAGTAGCGGCTTACCCTGTATCTTTCTCTGAGCCATTTGCCTAAAGCATAATGTTGTTTTTTACCAGTATTAGTTAGCTGACCGAACTTTACCGGCCACATGGATTCATTTTTATACGGGTCGGTGGGATACGGCTCCACGGGGGTCCTGTCGCCGTGCCTAAAGATGACTGCTGCATATTGTAGAACTAAATCGTCCGACGGATTTTGACATAGCGATACGCTTAATAAGGTTATACCGATTACAAGCGAAATCATGTTCGTATTAATTAGTTACAGAATTACCGCAAAAAATAGCATTGTACTTAAAATGCTCTTAAAACTACTTTACTATCGCATTAAACACAACCTGCGCTCACGGGAGCAATAAATCGATAGAGGGTAAGAATATAAATAAACCCAGCGTAGGACAGGCGCACGTCCTATTCAACTGAATTTCATTTCCCGGTTTTCTTACTAGAAACGACGGACCAATTTCTTTACTACGAGGCTGCCTACCTACAACTTCAACTGTCATACGTTGCACTGTCACTTGTCAATGTACTGTCACATTAGTGTGACTGTCAAACATTTTATGCAATGGGCACAGCGTTGCCAGAAGGTTACTTTTGTAACCTTTTAGGTGATTTTTTAGCTCCCCCAGGTTACTTTTAGGTTACACAACTTTTAAGGTTACTTTGAGGTGATTTTTCAGAGTTTATAATTTATTGAAAAAAAAGAAACTAATTTGAAACTTAACTCTATTTTAAACGGTTTTATTTAGCTTACCCCGTTTGTATTATTGTTTATTCGTTCATTATTCTTTGTTGGTTCAAATTTAGAAATTGAAATTTCACCCTCTTTTCGCCAACAGATTGATCTAAAATTTGGTGTACGCTTTAAGTTTTAGTGACAATACAATAATGTATATTTGTTTTTATTGTAAATTCAAAATGGCCACCGCTACAAAATGGTAGATGACCTATTTCTTATCAACCCCATCAATATGGGTATCAAATGAAAGCTCTTGCCAAGGAGAATACAGTGCATTATACAAAATAAAGAAAAATAACTAAAAACTAAAAAAAAAAACTTTAGGGTAAACGGTTTTCTATGCATCGATTAGACTAAATTAAAACCGTGGGGCACGTCAAATGTCTACAATGATCGATTGTCGAGAGCCAGATGCCCTATTATCTCGTGATACTACAAAACGAACATTCTAATCGATACCATCGACCGTTGTAGATATTTGACGCGCCCCACGGTTTTATTTTAGTCTAATCGATCCATAGAAAACCGTTTTACTTAAAAAGTTTTTTTTTTGCGTTAGAAACATGAAAAGAACTAGTCAAGACAACTCCAAAGAGCCCCGACTAGTGTTCCATAGGAATCGAGCCTTTTTAGCCCAAATTTTAAAGCTCCAGAGGGCTTTTTAAGTTTTTAGAGCTGGCTTAATGGAATGGGTTTCAAAGAGCTAGTGATTTGAATAAGGCTGTAGTCGTAAAAAAGCCATAGCCTTTTTTTAGGCTATAGTCTCAAGAAAGGCTATGCCTTTTTTTAAGGGTTTTAGCTTTTTTTAAGCTTTTTTCATTAAATTTTGAAAAAATGTCATAGCTGTGTTTCTATGTTCTTATATTTTTAAAATATCAATTAAATATTTTTAAGCCTCGGAGCCTAAAGAAGCTTGAAGGCCAAAATATTTTAAGTTTCAATATTTTGACAAGGACTTTAAGTCTAATAATACATAGCCTTTTATTAAGGTTACGAGGTCCGAAAGTCAAGGCTGCCGAATGTTGGCTATAATAAGGCTTGGGGCTAAAGAGCTTTTTAGGCTTTTAGACCTCTAGGCGTTAAAATCGAAGCCAACCTTAAAGAAAAGAGCTAAAAGGCTCGAGTCCTATGGAACACTAGCCCCAACTCGATGGGTTTACTGAACGTGTAACATTCCTATCACACCAAACAAACCCTGACCGATTTCCACCAAACATAGCAAAGAACACTCTCGACTGATATAACTTTGAAACAAAAAAAACCGTATTAAAATCGGATCATCCGTTTGGGAGCTACGATGGCACAGACAGAAACATACACATTTACACACACACAGACACGTCAAACTTATATCAACCCGTCGTTTTTGCGACGGGGGTTAAAATCAAAAAATACAAAAAAAAACAAATTTTTATACAAATGAAATGGCGAAGTACAAAGGCGGACTTATCCCTTAAGGGATCTCTTAACGACTTTTTCCAAAAAAAATTTTCCTAATTAACAAAAATCATTTAAAAATAAGTTACGCCAAAAAATTTATATTGGGTATATTATCTCTTAAAATTAAATACCTTTTTACGGGAAAAAATAAAAAGGTTATTTTTTCCACAAAAAGGTTACTTTTTTCTAAACTGTAGGTTACTTTTGAAGAGACCGGGCTGGCAACACTGAATGGGCAATACCACATGCGCCAAGGTGCACGAATACACAAAGCAAAATTGAGGGTTGAGACCATGTTGAGACGATAGACCACAAATAAAACCAAAAGCTATTCTCCAAGTTCTAAATACTCTGTCTAGCCTCCTAAGGCCCATAGTCCTACGTATAGGAGTAATGTCAAAATAAGTTTTGTATTTTACATGAATGACACTAAGCATCAAATTCAAACGATCAAAATTTGGTGCTGGACTTTAGGAGGCTAGATACTGAGTCAGTTGCTATTTTTATGGAATTTGCTTAATCAGCGTATTTCATAATCATAAACCATACCTACTCGTAGAATAACACAGTTCATTAGCGGCCATTCACATAAATAACTAGGTACACCTTTTTCACCTGTCAAATCACATACTAGAAAGTACAAGTAATATTTGAGTAAATAAAACTAATGATATAAAATGCTGATACCAAATAATATTTTGCGCCAATCATATCCAAGCAACGAATAAGATCTACTTCCACATATTTAGACCGTAGCAACTTTTTCGAGTAAAACGAAACGGCGCATCTATAGGTGTCTCCCGCACCATGCTAGCCACTGTACATTATGCATGTGGCGGCAAATTTAAGTGTATATTTTGGCACAGTTTAGACTCCAATAGAGAGATCTCTATCCATGCCGGTCATGAGTTATGTTATGAAACATGAAACCGATCTTCGAAACTTCTTTAACATTTGTCGAAGAAGTTTTACTACTCGACGATGGATGGCGCTAAAGTCTCTACAAATATTTTCATGAAAAGGAGCAGGTAGTTTTGTCAAATGATACGATAACTTTTATGCTATGAGTATTATGGCGATTTGTAGTATCAGTGATTATTTTGTAAAATGAGATGGTGAGATGTTTACAATTTGTTATTTATATTTGTACATTTGTGAGATCCAAGCTTTGGATCTACTCTACATGATATCAAGTCGATTAATTATTTCTATATAACGCTACTATCGATTATAAGAAACACCTTTTATGCTTTGAAAGTTTGAATATGTAGTTCGACTTGGCGATCGTAAATATTTGTGAGTTTTCGATGCGATGACTAAGTTATTATATTTATTTGATATATTTTTTATACATATATGTATTTATTTAAGAGCTGTGGTAGCCCAGCGGTTCGACCTGTGACCTCTCAAGCAGAGGGTCGTGGGTTCAAACCCCGGGGTAACTATTTAGTAATCTGTGCCCCCGGGTTCGACCTCTGATTTTTTCGGAATTTATGTGCGATATCGAATTTGATATTTACCACGACCTATTCGGTGAAGGAAAACATCGTGAGGAAACCTGCACACAGTGACGAAGCAATTCAATGTGTGTGAAGTTCCCAACCCGCACTGGACCCGCGTGGGAACTATAGCCCAAGCCGTCTCATACTGGGAAGAGGCTTGTGCCTTGCAGTGGGACGTATACAGCTGGATGATGATGATGATTTATTTAACTATACCTTATCGGTTTAGGTAGTTAAAACAATGTAAACAATATTGATGTGTCTTTTTATTTAAACGTACACTTTATAAATCGAAATCTTTACATTTTACAATTTAGGTACGAAAAAATCATTTACTTTCGTAATTGAATTGTATAGTGTAACGATTTTCATTTTTAGACTGTGTATTTCAACAAAAAGACGTGTCAAGATTGTTTATATTGTTTTAACTACCTAAACCGATAAGGTATAGGTCATTATGAGATGTAGGCTAGTTATTAAGTACAGTCAGCGTCTGATACATGCATACACTTTAGTACCTTTTCTAATTAACCTCATATTTGAACTCTCGCATGAAATTGTCACTGCGATCACAGTGACAAAGTACCAAAGTGTAACCATGTATCAGACGCTGACTGTACCGTAGGGACTGAAAAAAAAAACCGACTTGGTAGTACGTCGATCTCGCACGTTTTTAAGGTGTATGTATTTAAGAGTTGAGTCTCGAGATTTGTTTTATTTATCTAGGTACATGTTGTTTCAATGAGGAAATATCGTCAAAATCGGTAGCACACACCATATTACTAAAGGATGAAAAGACCGGTGATATACCTACAAACAGAGTACCTGAGCACTTAATTCACTTAAATCGTCATTTTCTCTCGGTGGCTTCCAAGCACACCCTACAAACTAACACATGTACTTCTGTTAACTACTTATCAGATTTCCTTCACGATGTTGATATTCCAAACTTTGTATTACCTACGGTAACAGTTGACCACATCGACCGTGTGTTGCTGAAAATGATGAAGACACGCGGCACTCTCGACGTATACGATATCTCATTTAACATACTTATGTGTATCTGGCCAGTAATTTCAAGTATACTGGTAGAACTAATAAATAGTATATTTACATCAGGAGAGTACCCAGATGTTTTGAAGCTTACACGGGTATGTCCAGTATATAAAGGGAAAGGGGATAAATGTTCGGTGGACAGCTACAGACCGATTACTATAGTGCCAAATATATCAAAAATTGTTGAGTCTATTTTATCTAGTAATTTAATGCAACATCTAGAATGTAATAACCTACTGACTGATAGACAATTTGCGTACAGAAGAAGTAAATCTACCACATTAGCCGCTTACAACGTATATGATTACATCACAACTGCGTTAGATGAGAAAGATAAAGTAGCAGGTATATTCTGTGACCTCTCTAAGGCGTTCGATGTTATCAACCATAAGCTACTACTGCAAAAGATAAGGCACTATGGAATCAAAGATATCGGTCTGAAATTGTTTACGTCTTTTCTTAATCGAAGGCAACAGATGGTAATAGTTGAAATTGATGGAAGGAAGATTAAGTCTGAAGCAGGAAACTTAGAAATAGGTATCCCTCAGGGGTCTGCCCTGGGAAATACCCTTTTTTCGTTATTTATTAATGATCTTGCAGCTTCTGTGCGTGATGGTCAGGTTGTGCTGTTTGCGGATGACACCACGGTCATAGTGCGGGCATGTGCGTATGACCAACTTGAATATAGGATACATAGTGTCTATAATCAACTGCACAATTGGTTTTCAGCTAACGGACTAATTCTGAACAACACCAAATCTAATGTAATACTGTTTTCTGCCAGAAATCACATTGAAACCCCACTAATTAATATTCCTCTGCCATTATGCGACTCGAGCAGGTTCCTGGGTTTTACGATGGACTATCGGTTGAATTGGAAGCAGCATGTGGAAAAACTTTGCGAAAGGCTATGCAGTGCAGTCTTCGCACTAAGAAAATTAAAACCACTTGTTTCCGAGAAAGCCCTAGTCCAGGTTTATTACGCACACTTTCACTCGTTGTTGTCATACGGCATCATCTTGTGGGGAAACTCCACGAACTCGGATAAGGTGTTTAAAATACAAAAGCGAGCTGTGCGCACACTGGCGGGGGTTAAACCACGGGATTCGTGTAGGGATTTGTTTAAAACATTTAAAATTATGACTCATTATTCCCAATATATATATGACGTTTTATTGTTTACTCGTCATAATATCGATTCTTTTAAGCGAATAAATAACCCAGGGAGAATCACCCGTCAGACCGGGCGACTGCAAGCGGTGCCGCGGCGGTTGGCGCTGCTTGATAAAAACCCGCGCGTCATAGGTCCTCGACTGTACGAAAAGCTACCCGCCGACCTAAGAAATGTTAGTTCGGACAAAGTGTTTGGCTGCCAGCTGAAAAAACTATTGTTGGATAAGTCAATTTATTCCTTAAAAGAATTTATTGAATGCATCAATTTCTAATTCCATGACATGTTAATTCTACTTTTCTTTTTTATTATAGACATTTTTATATTGTATGATAATGATAATGACATTTTCACATTGTGTGATTTGCTGTTTTTTCTTTTATTATTATTTTTATATTGACATTTGAATTTACATTTCATTTCTAATGTAATTGTATTTTTTTTTCTCGTTTTATTTTTATTTTGACATTTTACATATAATTGTGATTTTTTTTTTAATTTATTATTATTATTTACTAATATGACGATCCTTTTGTGAATGTATTATATTTTGACATTTAAAATGTAATATTATTTCCAAAATGAAATAAAGAGCTATCTATCTATCTATGTTTTCAATGGCATAATTTAACCTACTTATTTACAGACGCGAAGTTTTAATTAGGCAGATATCCGAAAAATCACATTATTTAAATAAACCTAGCTAACGTAACAGTTAGATGCAGCTATGGTATGAGTACGCATATCACAGCAAGGCAATACTGAAGGTATTAATGCTGAGTTAGTTTGACTGAGGATTGCGTTGCTTAATAAGTAAATAGGTACCGAAGATGCATTTTGACCTTTGACTTTAAGCAAAAGCCAAAGCTTTGTTCTATTATGCGCACACATGTAGGTATACTCGCAGGTATAGCAGGCATGTCTTGATCAGGCCGTATAATTGTGCGGCTTGTGCTTTTATGTAGGTACTTAATGTATTAACAAAGATTCATATCGATGTTACTTTATCGCCATATCGGCAAATTTAGATATTTGTTTATTTTACCCGAGTTAGATTTAGAAATACAACTCTCCATCTCTCCCATAGATGTCGTGAGAAACGCCGAAGGAAGTAGGTGTTATGACATGACTGACCCCAATATTCAATCTACCTATCATTGGTTTGGCCTCACAGGCAGATATAGGAAAAAGACAGGTACTTGTTGTAGTATTTATGGGTGTTGTACCTTTAAATCACTTTCTATCTACACTAATATTATAAAGAGGAAGGATTTGTTTGTTTTGTGTCTTTGTATGTTTGTAGTGAATAGGCTCAAAAAGTACCGTAAAAGTGTGCAACATTGCCTATATGATGCAATTTTGCCTGATTTGAAAAACTGATATTATTTTCCATACGGCTATGTATTTTTATGATTGGGTAATAGGAGAAGTACCGTTATTTATCTGGCAACCCATTTTAGTAGCTTTCGTGGCGGCAACGCTGACAACTTTTGAATAAATCCCTATTAAACTGCAGGAAGTAAGTGCATATTTTTTTAGTAGGTTAGTAACTTTTGTTCTTGCGGATAAAATATCAAATATTATGACCCCTTGAGTATTGATATGGAAAGAAAACACATGTTCTTTTCATTATTTTCATTGGTTTTGAAAAGTAAATGTACAAATTTAACACTTAAACGATGCTAGGCAATGTTGCGAAGGGAATTTTGAACACTTCTTCCTCAAGTTTGCCTAGTGCTAGGGTTGTGACCAATTAGTTAAATAAAATATTTTTTTGGTTTATTTAACCCATATAATGTTTAATTTAATTACTTTCAGGTGCTCGCATAATTTCTCTTTCAATGCATCATTTTTTTATGATGTTCGTTTATTAAATACAGTACTTGGTATTTTTTAGCAGATTTATGTTTGGCACAACCCTAACTGCGTTCAAAATTTTGTATGGGAATATATTGAAATGCTCCCAAACGCTCCTCAACTTTGCCTGCCGGACAGAAAAATACACATTTGATTGTTGAATGCTTTTGACTGTTTTCTAAAAGTTAACATAACAGTTAAGAATTAAAAAATCCCATCCTTTTAAATAATCTCGCAAGTAATAGCTTATAGATATTCTTCTAGGCAATGTTGCAGCTTTTAGTTCCAATTTTGCCTACGACTTTGAATTTCTACTACTGAAAATAAGAGTATTTTAGTAATAATGAACCATAAAATCCGTAGCTTATGGTCTCATTTCGCTTGCATAGCGACGAGGCCCACAGATAACGTACACTTCAAGAAATATTGTCGAAAAACATGAAATTTCGTGCAAAGTTGCACACTTTTACGGTACTGGGCCGATTTAAAAAAAAAAAACACTATTATAGAATGCTACATTCTTCCGAATTGACATAGGCTACGTTTCATTTTGAAAAAAAATAGAGATCCTTGGTAATCGTTAAATTCGTCAATAATGTAATCAAGGGTGTAAAAAAAATCAGCTTAGGTAAAAGTGTTATTCGGCGAATGCGCTGCCCAAACTGTTAGCGATAGAACAAAAAAATGTTTAACAATATTGAAAAACATATCGAATCTATTAAATAAATCCTAGATCTCTTCTGTGTTGCCCGGAATTAACCGCGAGCGTAGCCGCTGGCAAAAGCTAGTCTCTAGTAGGTATACCTAGTGGTCGGTAATAAATTTGGCAAGATTTGAAGCGGTGATTTTTCCCGGTAAAATACCACTCATACGAAGGAGTTAAGTTGAAAAGACGAATTGAGTATTCATGTAAAGAAGGCGACATGTTAATTACTTCTCAAAGTTGAACAGTCAGCGGCATCTAACTTGGCAAGGTTTTATAGTGGGAGTAAGTTGGCGCATCGCTTTACCACGGAAAAAGCCGTGCCGGGGTCTATACTAAACATAAACATCACACCTATATTCCCAAAGGGGTAGGCAGAGGACACGAAACGTTTCGTAGACAAACACTTAAGTATTTTTCGTTTCGAGGCACTTTTTGCTATTTTATGTTATGTATATTAGCTGTAGCTAAATAAGACTTAACGAACTTCGTATCGCCTCTTAAGTTCTTAATGGGAGAAGAATGAACCGAAAGGTCCTAAAAATAACAAACACAAAATAGAAAGATTCATCCAATTTGTTGCAGTATGAAGTTACGTACCTACCTATACTTACTTAGTTAAGCGCTTACATCAGATAGAATAGATAATAATGGTACAAATAGTGAGCGCTTAGTTTTCCCCTTTATGCTCTTTTACCTAAATTTAAAAATGCTCAATGTAGCCTCGTAACGTAAATATCGTCACGGATTTGTTTTTTGTACATTTCGTGGCCTTTTCTCTCTTTGAGTATACCCACGCGTGATGCAATGACGTTGTTGCTCTACTTTAAATTGAACCTTAATTTTCTGTTGGGTTATGGCAATTTCTAAAATTACCTAGATTTTTTAATCGAATAAATGTATAACAGGATTTACTCTTATTGTTGAGTGCCAGCACACATCGCTACGTAGACATTGTCGTCGGCGCGCACGGCGCATACCGAGCACCTTCGCCCGTGGTGCCGGCTGGGGCGCGGCGGTCTGTTACTTGCCGGGGCTTCCGCCGCAGGAGTGGCACATCTAGCGCGGCCTCCGTCCACTGAGGACATACTCGGAGGCGCTCCGCGGAACAACGGCCGACCGTAATACCCTCTTACATCACCCGAAACTCGAACAGGAACAATGAGGACCCTGCACTTGTAAGTAATTTTACACTGTTATTCCATCTTTTTATTCCTTGGACTAATTTGGGATTAAACTGAAATTACTTTCCAAAGTTTCGTCTTTCCTTTTGATTGTGAGGGAGTTTAAGCTCGTGCTGTGCGATTGCAATTGCGATGTTGTGTACCTACTTACGAGATTATAATTGAGCGCCGGGACTTTCTGGTGTGATTTGAATAGACGATTTTGAATTTCTAAACGTTTTTAAGTCCTAGGTAAAACTATGACACACAAATTCAATAATATTTGGCGCCAATTAGCACGGCGATCTATTACCAATATGTTTCAATCAATTAAATCAAAAAAGTTAAACGTTAGCCATAACCACACTTATTGTCTACTTAATAAATGCAATCATTGAATTTAGAAAAGGACGTTAAAACTAGGAATAATTCAAGTTAGTCATAGAAACTTTACCTACCCGCTTTCAATATTGCTCTTATGTTTTACTGAGAAAATCAGTTCTTGGAAGGGTAAGAATGCGGAGAACCGGTAACTTACGAGTTACAAACCATTTACATCACTCACTATACTTACACTGTGGAATATAGCTATCGGTAAAACGCGATAAATAATTACCTACTACGCATACCAACTTCATCTTGCGTAATTTAACCATCTTGATCCTCAAAAGCGATCACATTACGTCCAGGCCAATTACATTAATTATGTGCAAGAAAAGTTTTGCAGTCGACCCTTATGTACTCGGAGCATTCCTTGCATACAGTACGATAGATTACGTTTAGGCATCTATAAACGAAGTTATCTACGTATTTGCATATAAGTATTTAAATTTTTAATTGACGTAGCTAGACGTGGTAGATGTTGACCTATGATTTGAGATCTAGTTCCCTAGCCTAGGTAAACACTTTCAAATCTTATAAGTTTTGCTTATTTTATTTGGCACCTGCCACGAATAGTCACTCGGAATATTGTTCACTCGCACTACTTAATCGGGAATTTCATTTTTACAAGTCGTGATGATAGTGTTTTTTTTTGCTGATACACATGTCCAAAAATATTGAAAATTCTACCTCCAGCGCATTTGCTCGCTGCGCTTGAGCATAGCTCACGACTCTGGGAGACTCGATCTGTCGTTCCATTTTTGAAACTGTTAGAGAATAATGATAATACGTGACAAAATATCCATATGATTAACGTTTGACTTTACCTAAACCAAATTAAATATACGTTTTCTAATTTAGTCCAGTAGTATGATGATGTACAGGAAATTATTTATGCGACAGATATTCATTTAATATTTCCGCATTATAATCCGCGCTTCGATAGTTAATCGGTGATTTAAATAATTAAGCGCCGACGTATACAGGGTGAAATCAAAATGGCCATACAAAATAAGTGTTTCTTATTCAGCTACTGCTGGACAATGGAGTACATAACTCGATGGTTTTAATTAGTCTTATTAAATTCTAAGTGTCGATACATTGAGGTCGTGATCAAATGAGTAAGAACCACTACTTTATACCTATCACCAATTTGATTTCACTCTGTACATAGGTATACAAAACAATTCGATGAACGGTACGGCTAATGCAGATTTGTTTATTATGGGTTCCACGGATATCTCACTGAAACTTGGATATTAGGTACCATTGAAATACTCGTAGCACCCTACAGTTCCGTGCTTTTAAATCATTGAAGTTAGAACGGGGCTAGTGGGGTATTTATTGTACTTGCCTACTACCTATACAACTAGAACCTGGTGCAGACTTGGTACAACAAACCAATTAATTTTCCAATCAGTTGACCGAATCAAGAACCGGTTGATAAAATGAGTCTGTCCCATGTCGAAAGTTTAGTTCGCGACCTACGATTAGGCAACAATGTTATGTAGGATGAAATTATTACCTTTAATACTCTTGCACGCTCAGGCTCACCATAAAATTCAGAATTCAGAAGGATTGGATGTTTCTGAACCCTCTGCGAGCACGAAACATTCCATTTTAATTATCATGAAGTTAATTCTCTTTTTTAACATAATCATGTTAAAAAAGTCTACTGAGATTTTTTATATCTTCTAAGTATTTTTCCACTTTCTGTTTTTTTTTGCCTGTGAATATGGAATGTGGCTTACAAATAAGTAGGCTTATAAAAAGTTTTTAAATGATTGTGCTTTTAGTTGACTCTACTTACCACCGGCAGTGTCATAAACTTTTAGTAATACCTACGAGTCGATTCCAAACCTAATCCGATAACTATGTTGCAAGATTCATTTATTAAACAAACAAGCTCGAACGAAATCCTGACGAAGTTGATGTATATGTTATGGACCAAGTGATAAATTGGGCACTATGCACAATGCCCGGGCATTATGCATAATGCCCAATATGAGCGGG
>BHDV01052229.1:121307-132112 GCA_005406045.1 Adoxophyes honmai | reverse complement strand
AATACCCGTTTATGAAAGTGGGAAGATACACTAAGAAGTTTATGTCGAATTTAAGGGGCCAAAATCTGTTTCCATATTTGTAATATGTGTAAACATGCTTGAATATTTTTGTTTATTACCTTCATTATTTTCTTTTAATTAAAACTCATAATATTTAGGGACATAACACATTATTTTATTTGATGATTGCACCTCTATAAGTGAAATATAAAAATAATTCTGACCTCTATTAATGGAACCCTCTGTAAATGAGACAGATATTTATTTATACCTGGATATCTGAGACACTGGGTAAGTGGAATACCTCTATAAGTGAAACATCAGTGCAGGTCCCTTGGAGTCTCACTTAACCAGGTTTCACTGTATAATCATGCTTTTGTCTATGTCACGTGTCGTATGCTCTACCTACCTCGTTTTGAAAAATAGGCGTGATTGTGTGTATGTACGAGTAAGTAATACACTTCAGATTTAGCTTCATTATCACTTTGCCCAATTGTCAAGTAGCAGTATAATAATGCCCGGGCAATGTGATAAATATCGAAGTTTGCATGACGATTTATCACTTTGCCCACTAGAGCTGGGCATTATGAATATTGCCCGGGCATTATGTATAATGCCCGCATTAATCACTTGGTCCATAACATATACACTAAGTTACATTAGTTACCCGAGCTTACTAAGGTAGGCAAAGTAACATTTTCTATCACATTTAATGTTAAAATATACATTCAAAGATCTACCTACGTAAGTAAATAAGTAGTTTAAAAAAATACATACATACATACATACATATACTCACGCCTGTATTCCCATGAGGGGTAGGCAGAGCACATGGATTCAAAAATCCAGTGCCACGTCTAGCAAATTCAGGGTAACCAGATGATTAAACGTGATATTGCGGTGACAGGTTGCTAGCCCATCGCTCACAATACACTAACCCTTTCCCAGAGTCGACTCTTACGACACCCACGAGAAGAAAGGGGGAGGTGCTATTCTAACCCGGCACCACACGGGTTTAAAAAAATCCTTCGTGAAAATGTCGTCGTCGGGATAAAGTTGTATTTTCTTCAAGTTTAGTATTTTCTAATTTACTCTGTAGATTAATAAATGTTAAAGGTAAAATATTAATGTAACACCGGCCTAAAAGTTACAACAATCTGGTTTCTTATTGGAACTGAACGTATTAAATCTGTAAGGTGTTAAGTAGAAATTGTTGTCGAAAGCAACATAGCATTCATATTCGCTTCGTCTTTCTCGCGCAAAACAAAAGCGCAACAAAGATGCGATCAAAAATACCACTTACTCAACATAGCATTACCCACCTCACCTGCACTCTCTGAACATTTGGTAATAAAACAAAATTGCACAACCACACGATTGACATTTACCTATAAGATGGAGGAACTCACGGAGCTTCGGTATTTCATAGTTCTTTTGCTCCAAAGTCTTGAGTTGCGTAATGCAAAATTAAATTGAAACATTGTGTTAGTGTACATCTTCAGACATCTCGACTGTTTATCATACTAATCATGTTCGATTGATGTTTTTTTTTATAATATGCGATGGTTGCTCAATACCTAGTTACGTCACATCAGATCGTTACAGCGCGTGAGAATGATCGTATCTAAAATATAGGGGAGCTTCAATGCGATAGGTAGTTGAGAATGGAATCACAGTTTTTCAGCAACATTAGGTTGGCTGTCAATACGAGTACATAAAAAAATCATTTGGTGCATTTAAGTAACTTTTTTTTAATATAAAAACAACTTAAGTAAATACATTGTAATGGGACAATACGAGCACAAGGGGCGCTCAGGGGTTCACATTAAAAACTGCAATAACGTCTCACTGCACTTTTCAGCAAAGAAAGCTTATGATGAATTTAGCTACTTTTACTGTTCCTTTTGAGAGCAAAATCGAAGTCCTCGCGAACGGGGTCGCGAGTAATAGTTGAAAATATAACAATAAGGTATACATAACATTACTGTGTTGTGTGAGAATATCAAAATAAAATGCGCGTTTAATTATTTCGTAGAATGAAAATTATGTAAATCTTTGAACACATTCTTTGCAAGGTTGCTTTGCTATACCTTCTTCCTGAAAGATATGCGTAACCGTAACGGTTTGCGGTAGCTGCAGGCGCAAGCAGCTGCGCACGCGCCGGCCGCGCAATGCACCACGAGGTCATTTTTTACTTCTGGGTGTTGCTCGACTGACCTTGAAGTGGTTTGAGGTTACAATTACAAATTCGAAGCGCCTACACACACGTGCCAGTAAATGACACAAACATAGAAAGCTGAACTTTTCCCGACGTGATCAGAAAGGCGATTTTTATTTTCTACTGTACCGTTTGACAACAGCGTACCAACAAGGAATTGTATAGCAGGAGTTTGAATCTCGCGTCACATATGCAGTAACGCTTTTGTTTCCCCAATAAACGCAGCAATAAAACTCATAGTTGTGTGAAGCGAAAGCTAGTGTCGTGACAACGCATCAGTTTAAAATTTCGATTACGCCATTAGATACATGCGTGTCAATAGATTGAAACAATTAAATGTCTAGGCAATATATAAAATAGAGAAAGCTCAAAGGGAATGTGTCGCAAAGTCGGAAGCGGATGCGGAATCGCTGTCCATCTGACCTGACCCTGGTGGCTGGGGTGCGGTGTTATTCAACGGTCGGTACCGACAGGTTGACCTTTTGCTGCGTAACTCGCTCCACCTCCGTCTGTCGCTCACCACGAATTTTATGCTAAAGAGACATTGAGTGCATAACTTCAATCTGCATTGGGTTCAAAAATAAGTATTGTACCCGCAAGGTCGCGCCAAAGCCGGAACCGACGAGAAACAAGTTCGGGTATTTTTATTTCTAATAAAGTACTAAAGTAAATATTTCCCAAATACAGCGTCACGTTTACGCAATGCTCGATTCCATCTTAATATTAGAATATTAATTGAGATTAAATAATACAAACTGCCGAATATCCATCAACAACTACGTAGGTATGTTTTTGTTCTAGAAAATTTGTAAAAACGAATATAGCTTTTAATAATTATCCTTGAGACGAATGGTTGACTTAATTAGTGAAAAACGATGCAGTTTATTGAACCGGATGCAAAAGTAGCAGGTATCCATAGCGGGCAAGAGTGGTAGATGGACAAGGTGCGCTTATGCCGCACCACGGCCGGCACCTGGCCCGCAGCCGCTAGTACGTGACGCAAAGAGAGAAGGGATTCCATAATACACTATCACGTAGAACAACGATACGAGTGTACATGTTGCGCGAATGTGTGATTTTGCACATGATTACAGGCTCTCGCGTATTCGCATTCTGCAGCTCCGGTCTCGACATTCACCCAGACGCAGACACATTCTGACATTTAACGTCATTGAACTATTCAGCGTAGGAGTTCGCTTTGACATGCCCCTTGAACTTCAATGCTTTGACTAATAGCGGGCTTTCTATTCTGTAATGTCCACCTACTTTACGTTAGATGTATTACAACAGGACATGAATGTAGGTAGACTTAGTAAGTTGAGTTGCCAACCCAATTTACTTATTTTGCTACAAGTTCCTGATTCTAATTCTTTCTGATATTAATTCTTTTTATTTTTTGGCATTTTGGTCTGAACTTTGTCTGCTCAAGAATTAATAGATGCAGAAAGACCACGAACATTCTACAAACTTTAAGTTGGCCGAGAGACCTATAAAACACGTCCTAACTTACATTTTAATTTATTCAACACGACGGCTTGCTTGGTTCTTGCTGTAATTATTTTGCAATTTACAGTAGTGTTTAACGTTACCGTAATAGTACCTAAGTACTACACAAATTTAAGTCTCAAATTACACCCTTAGTGTGTATAGAAATGAAAAAGCAATTTATTCTGTAATGTAATGAATAACATACGCAAAGTGATATTACAAAATAACAAACAACAATTTACTTTTTTTTATTCTTGTGTAGGTAGTTTACTTAATTATAAAGGAACTGTTATGATACTATTTCTTCGATTCGGGTAGTTGGCAAACATGTCCTAAGGTTTGGAATTTGCGATGTGAGTACAGTCCCCGGCATTTAATATGACAAGATTTTAAGTAGTGGGAGTAAGTTCTCTCTTTGCTTTTTCTTTGAACCCACGCAATATTTCAAATCTTGCCATGTTTGATTCCGGGCAATGTAATATTAATGTCCTTGACATTTGAAACTTGCCGAATATATTTTACAAGACTTCATTGCCTGATCTGAATAACAACGTAGAAACCTGATTTTAATAAGAACGGTTCTGATAGTATAATTTAGGTTGATATCTTAATAAGTACCAACCATAATTTGTTTCGCAATCGACCTGCCATCGCAAATGTACTACTACTCGCCTGCCTAGTTTCGTACTTATTGTAACGTGCGAGCATTGGGTATCTAATAAAATAAATAACTCTGGTCATTGTTTAGATATAAAACAAAAGCGACATGATTTAATATCTAGGACATTTTATACTTCTGTAATTACGTAAGCAGGTAATGTTTAAGATGCCTATGTTTTGTTAATTTTCAGGGTAGTTTTGGTAGCTTGCTTGGCGTGCTTGGCGTCAGCGAATGCGCGTGCGCAGGACGAGGGTGAGGCGCGTGCGGCGCCCTCTCGCGGCCTGCTCAAGCGGGGACTGCTGGCAAAAGGCAAACAGACTACCACCACTACAACTGCTGCTCCACAGGTAAAACCATTTTTTTCATACGCATACCCACCCTCTCTCGGCAGGTACCTCTAAAATTGACATATGTATCTTAGTATTTAACCTGGATCATGGTATTTCTCTGAGTCAAGAAGACGATTTTTATTATCATTCGTACTGATGGATATGACAATCGTATTTGCGAAATTTCTACTGGTAGAAAATATGTGAAATTCGAATTTGGTAATGTTCAATTCAAGGCAAGAATTTTCAAAAAATGTACTCCTAAAACACTAGAAGTGTTTTTTAAGTAAATAGGTAGGATGCTTATAACAAATTAACTTTAGCAGTATAATATATGTCCCAGTTTACAAACGAAATTACATGTACATACATACTTATAAGAGTGCCACATTTTTTATATATCTCCCGAATAAAACTTACTCTTAGTTTTCTCGCGAACCAGTCCAACTTCAAAAGTGACTCAGCGCAGTTTTGTAATCGAACATATTACGTATTTGCAATGTACTGTCGCATAATGCGACAATTTGGCATGGTTGTCGGATGCCCGTTCAGCGGATGGATATTTGTACGTAACATTTTCTTACTCAATTGAATTACATACACATACTGAGTACATGAAATTAGTGATTAGAAAGCGTACTAATCTTGTCTTTACGTATTAGTTAACGGCCCTCAGCTGGTGTACCTAATAACAGTTAATATTGTCGCGGAAATTCAAACGACTGGTCCTACTGTTTTCACGGTTGTGTACAATTCTGTGCCTCCTGTGAAAAGTGATACAACTCGACTTGTACCCTTTTGTGTTTTATAGTTTAGAAATGATCAGAAAAAAATTACGAATTTTTTGGTCTAACTCACGTACTTCTAGGTGCTATAGTTTCGGAGATAATTTTGTGAAAAGTGATACAAGTAGCAGCATTTCTGCAAAAAAATCGTGCATATAGATACATATCAAGTCATACCCACTTTTTATAATCATTTTTCAGGCTATTTTTGTGTTTTAAGGTATAAGTGCAGTTAAATTTATTTTCACTATTTATTTTTCCGTATTTTTTTCGGTAATATTGATACATCTACAGTTATATCACTTTAGACCAACTTTTTTAAAATAAAAACAGGATTTAACTCAACATGTACCCACCAATCTAAGACCAATTTGATTTATATATTTTGTGATTAGTGATACATCTCGTCATGAATCATTTAGCACAAATTATTTTTGAAATGTTAAAGAATACAAATTGAATCATATCTAAAAGTCAAACTGTTCCCGTAAAATATTTACGCTATTACACAGTTGTGTAAAGTAATACAAGTGCGAGCATAAAGAATGTGGTGGGAGTGCGCGGGGCGAGGTGATTCGGGATCAGGGATGCATGGGATCGGCTCGGCTCACGGCTTCAGTGTCGCTGCAGCTATGACAAGGTGTGGTCACGTCCAAATTCACTGTAGATCGACGTGTAAGTTGAGAGTTGTATCATTTTGCACGAAATTTCATATATTAAAATTTTTCGCTTAAGTATTGAAATATATTTATTGCTTGACACGAAATACTGTTTAGTAAACGTGTATTCACAGCCACTGTAGCTCTTTCTTTCTGTATTTTGCATTTTACTCAAAGTATGTATCTACTTATTTGATCATAGGTGTCATCTATCGTTTCAGATACTGTGTCTGTGCTATGATTGGTTTGATTATCTATCTATCTAAGCTTTTTAACTTAATTAGCTACCAAAAAAAGCCAATTACTATCTTATTAGACAAATACTATCAACTATGCCATTATTTACGCTACTACTCTTAGGTAGGCTACTTATACTACTTCATTATCTACTCCTTATTACAAACTACTATTGTAATTTGATTTTTTGTTTAAGTAAGAAAAGTTTTTATTGTAACAACACAAAAAATTTAGATCATTAACTACGATAAAGTTGTTCCAAATCGCTGCCAATCGGCAGGGTATCAAGAAAACTGGCAGCATTGCTACATTGAATGATAATGCCAATCTTCTGGGCGAAAAACCAGTCACCCCTGCGGGATGAGGCCAGGATATCCACGCAGGTTACATATCACACCAGGGACTGGCCCAGCTTCCACGGCATAAGCGTCATGCCGTCGGGCATCTTTCTAACTTCACGTGCCAAACCAGTTTGTTCAAGGACCACCGGCACGCTGACATTCACGAGGACCCAGCGAATGATGTCATTCACTAGCGTTACGTGGGATGTGCCCTGCACTTTTCCGGCAGGATAAGCCGTGGTGACCGAAAGTGTTAACTTGCACACCACATTGGCAGCGATGAGACACAACGCAAACAGTTCCCAAACCAAACGAAGTGAAGTTTCTAACCGGAAAGTGGTATAACTATTTTCTTAAATAACTATAAATAAGTAATAAGTTGGATCATGAACTTGAGGGAAAGACTCTAATAGAGATATTTTCCAGGCAGATGTTATGCCTGGAGACCGAAAACCACCGAGATAAAGATATAAGTTGTATTTATGTAGTCAATCCTCAAAACTTCGTTTAATTCGGCTATTCGATGAATGTGGCACTGGGAAGCTACATCAGCCTGCTTCTTAGACTGAAGGTCGATGAGACATCGCAGTACCGTGGAAGATTGTAAGAGCCAGTTGTGAAAACTTGAACCGCGTTAGCTAGCGTTGATGATTCGCCGTGATTGTCGAAGAGCGAGGTGCTCGGATCCGATGTGATTGGCGGAGTGCCTACCTAGAGCTACGTGAGGGCTGTGTAGTAGATTAGACACTATAGACACCAGGCATGGAATTTAGCAACATGCTAGTAGTGTACAGTGCCGTAGTCTGGCTTGCTGATGAAACTACGTCGTTGTTATTATCTCGGTCAGAGAAGGTTGCGTTTAATGTCCAATGTCGAGAGTTACCGATGTAGTAAAGACTCTAATAGTGAGATCTCTCTCCAGGCAGATGTTATGTCAGGAGACGTAAGTCCTCAAAGAGAAAGTTGGAAGGTAATCTACTTAAATTTTTGTCCAAGTATTGTGAAACTTGAAATTTTTATAGGGGTGAAGCCAGCTTGTTTCTTATTCTATTTTATCGAAAAATTATGAGTATCAGATCTCTACTTACCTGTGTTAAGGATTATGATGAATATCTGCATAATATGTGAGTTAATTATCAATTTTAGAGGACTTTCATAAACATTGATTAATTTCCTAGAAACTTGTATTTATTTACACCGTAAATATGAATGTTAGCGAGGGGTACAACTTGATTTGTATCTTTTTGCACTTATTTTTACTGGGCTATTTTTTTGCAAACTGATACAAGTCAGGTAAATTTTACTTGGAACGAGGTACAAAGTCTCAAAATAGATTTGTCTTTTTTTTATGTTTTACTTTAGTTCAAGCAACATTGAGCTGGGAATATTTAATGCTGAGTTACAGCATTTTGCAAGTTCATGTATATCAGTTTACACCAAGAGATATTTTGAGCACTACAGGGCACACCACATCAGGATATAACTGAACTTGTATCATCTGACACATAATATTTTCTGGCATTAGACATTTCAATAGGTACAAGTC
The DNA here is from genome assembly GCA_005406045.1 of Adoxophyes honmai. NCBI lineage: Eukaryota > Metazoa > Arthropoda > Insecta > Lepidoptera > Tortricidae > Adoxophyes > Adoxophyes honmai. The sequence continues at coordinate 123,848 of BHDV01052229.1, read as the reverse complement.
GAAGGTTTTTCGCGATTTTCTCCGAACTTATAATGTTTACAGAAAAACCGTAAATACACGTTTATGGAACGAATTTTTATCTATAAATCAAAGTACTTTAGTATATAATAGACTCCTCGGTGCACGAACAAGATTTTTTTAAATCTTGTTTTTGCTCTCCTGTAAAATGACGATTTTAGACTTGTATCACTTTTCACAGGAGGCACAGAATTACGTTGCACAACTTCAAACTGGGTCCAAAATCGATACTGCGTAAGGTATTTCACGTGGTTAGCCGTTTGTCGTTCGAAAGCCACTTGTTTTTTCGCTGTGTGCTTTTGCGTGCCTGCGGTGCTTGCCCAAGAATTGCCTTTATTGGTAGTGACCTTTAAGAGTTTCGGCAGCACCCTTTATCGTTCGTTATCCTTATTTACTTTTTGAATGGATCAAGTCGTTATCTTTTCGGAGCCCATATTGCGCAAATGAGATGACTTGTATCGGGTCCATCTGGCTCAAGGCGAGTGGGCCGGCTGATCCGATGATGCAGTCACCTTCGCGGCGACCTCTACAGATTCCCTTTCCTCAGCGGAATTTCTACCGACAAGAATTCGATACATTGCAACGCCTAGTGGTTATGCATTCGAAATAGCTGGACCTGTTTCCAGCCAGGTCGAATAGCTGATATCTATCTAGATAGCGTGAATCTAGATTATTATGAATCTAAGCCGGCCCGCCTAATTTTAATACCAAAATTTAACCTATCAGTATCAGTACTATGAATAAACTTAACATCATGAAGGATACGAGGATAGTCAAGGCAAAAGTCCTTGTCTAGATAATTGATCTAGTTTTTTTCTCAATATACATAGGTACTCGAGATAGCTAGGTTAGACTCGAATCAATTGAACTTTACGTAGTTTTTAGATTGGTAATACTAATACGCGAGTAATTCTTATCATAGTGTCCGTGATGTGAAAAAATACACAACTAAAATATAGTACCTACGAGTATTCATATTTTCGACAGTGAGAACCTTTGAACCGAGCACGATACAAGGGGTATATGTATTTAGTTAAAAAAAACGAATGTTATTGTATAGATAATAGAATGATTATTTTTGTGTCTGTATATAAACATTATGACTTTTATTTTAATAAATGACATTATATTAAATTTATTAATGAAAAACGAATAGGTAATTTTTCTAATGCAAAAAGAACTGGTTTTCAATTCGACTGTATTTTTTACATACATAAATTAATATTTCCGAGAGTCGAGGCACTGATGAATGTTTCCTTTATTCCACAGGAGGATGTAGAGTACGAGGACGAGGAGTATGCAGAAGGCGAGCCGCAGGAGCCGTCGACGGAGGCGCCGCCCTCGTCCACGGAGGGCAAGAAGTTGGTGGCCGGCGGCGTCCGTCCCTTCCGAAGCAACACTGACTTGCTCGCTGCGCTCAAGAGGCGAAGAGCGCAAGCTGCTGAAGGTAACACTAGTTGGGGTCACATTACTAAGAAAACAGCCCCTTTCGACTTTGCCCGCCTTTCTGTAACAACCATTTTGTGACTCTCTTAAAGCCTAGATTATGTCCGATAATAGCTTGAAAGTATTATGCACCTAGCTAGATGTTATAAATCAAAGCCTAGTCAAATTGACTAGGTACTGAAAATACCGCTAAAAAGAATCTGTAGTTAACTTGCATTATTATTATCTCAGAGTTGTGGAATTTATGGACCCAATCTAACATCCTTTACCTGTGTCGAATCTAATGCACACTATTTGTTACAATACTCTGATTTTTATCGATCTTAAGCATTTGCCATAATGGGTGGCGTATTGCAACTTTTGTACTGCTCGGACAAACTGGCACTCCAAACAATACAATGTCAGCACTAGTCAATTCATTCAGTGGCAGCAATCACAAGACGTCCAATAAAAATTATAAACAACCTTACGATTAGAAGCAACCACCAAAAAAAAAAATTAAATATAGGAGCCTGGTTTATAGATACCAGCAATCAATACACCAAGCGTCGGTGTAATGATATAAGTTGACTTAAAATAAAACTTTATCATTTCAAACAGATGACGTGAAATTGGTTGTTGCTCTTCTTTAAGATGAAATGCTGAATTTATTCTTATGTAACTAAAGCTATATATTATATTATGTATCCATATAATAATAATAATAATCATCATCATCATCAACAGCCACTGCAGGGCACAGGCCTCTTCTCAGTATGAGAGGGCTTGGGCTATAGTTCCCACGCGGGCTCAGTGCGGATTGGGAACTTCACACACAACGTTGAATTACTTCGTCGCTGTGTATAGGTTTCCTCACGAAGTTTTCCTTCATCGAATAGCTCTTGATAAATATCAAATTCGATATCGCACATAAACTCCGAAAAATTCAGAGGTGCGAGCCTGGGGGTTTGAACCCATGACCCTCTGCTTGAGAGGCCACAGGTTATAATAATCATAATCTACACTAATATTATAAAGAGGAAAACTTTGTTTGTTTGTATGTTTGTTTGTTTGGTTGTAATGAATAGGCTCAGAAAC
>BHDV01052229.1:98608-119972 GCA_005406045.1 Adoxophyes honmai | reverse complement strand
GTACCATATAAAGATAATTAGTCAACAATAAACCTTAAAAATAATTTCGTCCCCTACCTACTATGGAGCCGCAACACTGTGAGTCGCGGGCGGAAAGCTAGTACATAATATTATTCCAGGCGTGAAAAGGTATAACCCGAACTACGAACACAAGATTTAATCAACTAAAACGATAGTTGAAGACAACAAAGTAGACGGATGAAGTTATGTTGCATTTTACGTTACGTTGCCGTTTCGCTCTGATGGGTGTTGAGCTAAAATCAAACACGTGAAGTAATTATTGTATTACCTTGTACGTAATTTGAATAGATGTCGATACTTGATTGAGTTAATTGTGTTGTTACAGCTAAGCTGAACGGGCATTCGACATCGGCGCCCGCCGCCGCCTCCCAGGATGTAGCTGAAGCTCCCGCCAAATCTAGCTACAGTAAGTGACTCATCAAGTTTAGTATTCAACCAGCCTGTAAATATTTATACAGTACTAGCTTTTGCCCGCGGCTACGCTCGCGTTAAATTCGGGGTAACACAGAAGAGAAGAGATCTTGTTAGCCACAGCCTGCATGTCAATTTATAGCTTTTTACGTTGAAAATTGCGGAATCCTACTATTTTTCCTATCGTCATATTTTGGAAGATTCAATTAAAATCTTTATAAATTGTAGCCTATGTGCTATTCTGATGTATAAGGTACATTACTGTAGAGTTTCATTAAAATCCATTCAGTACTTTTTGCGTTAAAGAGTAACAAACATTCAAACATCCAAACATCTAAACATCCAAACATACTCACAAACTTTCACATTTTTAATATTAGTAGGATAGTAGGATATACCAAATTAGTTTGGGTAGGGCTGCTACCCCACAGGGAGCAAATGCGAATTGAAAACTTTAAATAAACAATTGAAATTTGTTGCTTAGTAGTGGTGTGCGTGTTGGTATTTTTCTTCTCCTGGTAAATACTTGTAAATACTATGTACGTATTTGGACCAAGGACCCCTAGTTCTTTTAGATACGTAGGGTCTCACATTGATAAAAGTAGGAAAACATGATTCAAGAGTCGTTTTATTATAAAACTGGAAACTCCTGATTAAATAAAGAGTCACTAAACGACCTCTGGATCAGGAAAACGAATCAACGGCTATTTCAAGATTATTCACACTTCGAGAGGCAGGGCACTCCGAGAATTTGTCAAGGTTTGTCAGTTCACTTCAGTTCAGAGTGAAAGGAACGAGCCCAATGACTGGTTTACGCATTTCCTACCTGTTTCGTTATGACAAAGGGTCACTCTAGATACATACATGAACATGTTCATCAAGCTTCAAGATCAAGATGTTTCTCTAATAGATTTTGGACCCTAAGTTAACGAACGTTCATCGGGAAACTTAATATATTTGTATCATCTGGTCTTAATGTTAAAATCGTTATTTTTAACCAATATCTGAGAAGATTTGTCTTTAATATGAGAACAATCATAAATCATAGGTACTTGGTTATAAAAATTGTCGATTATCCGCGTGGTGTCGGTTTTACGATCAATTTCAAAGAATTCGGAAATAGAAGTGGGTAAAACTATGTGGTATCGTAGACTCAGTAGACTTGAGAAATAAAAACAACTTGTTATTAATATCATTTTTGTCTAACTTTCAATGTAAAATTACTGAAAGTGCTTTAAATGTAAAATAGTCATGCATTAAATCTAAAGATTCGTGAGCTCTGCGTGATGTTACGCGATGTACGGTGAAGACGTTTATGTTGGTAATTATTTGAAGTATGATCCAAATTATCAAATTCGGCGTCTGCCTATTTGATTGCAGGTAAAAAGAGATTCAATACCGCGACTCGGGAGACGAACAACGAGGATGCGCCTGCGCCACCGCCCGCCAAACCCGCAAGGGGACGATTCGGAAGGCGTAAGATTACATTCTCATATTATCTTTATTTCTGACATAAATCTAATAAAGGTCTCTATGCCAAAGCGATATTAATGTGGCGTAAATTCAAGTTAAGAGGATTTCTCCTCATTCAAATTTAAACAATGTCACTCTGACAGAGAGTCCATACCATATGCAGCATAGTTGACTCAGAGGTTTCCTTATGTGTTTGCATTTGTTGACAATCATGCCTGATGGAAAACAAAAATGGAGCATTCGATTTTAGTTCAATTTTACCCTTGAAAAGATATTCAGTTCTACCATTCTGTTGGCTTAATTATTGATTTATGGCATACAAATGTTACTTTTCCTTCCGTAGCGGCTGCCAGGTCTATCGCAGAAGACGAGGTCGAAGAACAGGAGGTTGCTGCGCCCACCAGGACCGGGCGGACTTTCTCCCGGCGAGGAGGCAACTAAATATCCCCCCAGTTCTAACATCCCTTGGTAACCCCTCTATCCCACCTTTCCATCCCGACCAGCTGCCGCAAACACCGAGAGCCATCTCGTGCAGCAGTATAGCAGTCAATCGCGTCCAGTTTATGACATAACTCCCATCACTTATCGAGGGATTGTATACTTTTATTAAGTGTAAATTATATATGATAAGTAATTTTTAAAGTAAACTGATTGTTTACAAACACACTTTTGTTCGTCTTATTTATGTACCCAGCGGTGAGATATTGGAATGAAAAAATAAGTTTAAGTATTGTTGAAATACCCAGCGTTCTTGTCTCATCCAGACCTCTTCTCTCTCTTCTTCTTCTGAAGTTCTACAAGTGTATAATTGGGAACCTTACACATATAAAGAACAAAAGGACTATCCAATAATTGGGAACCCTACACATATAAAGAACAAAAGGACTATCCAGGTCTCCTGTGTATGTCAGCACCGATAAGTCTGTGATTGTGACGAACGAATTTCCCAAATCCGAATAACGAAATTCTAAGACCAAGGCCCAGTTTGAAGCTTGCTTTTGTGTTTTAGTCTTTACTTAAGGTGCACCCAGGCATCATTTGAATATCATCTAAAATACCTAAATGATAGAAAACTTATTGGTTGTCATCAAACTGACGATACTGGTCATCCCAAAAATCGGCCAACCCCTCAACAAAAACAAAACGTACCTACTTGTTAGCTCTTTCTACTACTAAATTACTACTCTTCTAAATTCGTTGATATCTTATGAACAATAAGCGCATAAAACAGGTTGGGTCGATTTTTGTAATTACCTATGAGGCCTATTTAGCCAAAGGACCATAATAATCAAACAGACTGAGTAACTTTCACGTGTCATACATTTATTTAAAAAATAATTAATTAGTACATAATAGGGGGGGCATAATAATAAAAAGTAAATCATGTTTTTTGTTCATGTTAAATGATGTTCACTTGTTGAAGACGCGAGTGACCTCGGCGAGAGGGGTGGCGTAGGTGCCCGGTTTGACCAGGTTGACGAACTGCTCGGCTATCTCCTGGCCCACGCGCACCTGGGCTTCCTTGGTCGAAGCGCCTGCAGAAAAAAGAATGTCGATGAAAATGTCGACAGAAAACCGATGAAATTTATGTATTACTGTGCTATTCTGTTATGAAAAAGCTAGATTAAAATACTTGTGATGGGAGTGTTTCGTAGCACCAGTTAGGTAGTTCCCATTTTCCAACATTCCAACCTATCCCACTTAAAATTCTATATAAATTTAGGTGAGATAGGTTGGATAGTGGGACTACCCCACCAGTTGGTTCGGTTTTTAATTTTGGCAACACCAGCAGATTCCACGGCAAGTATGTAGCCATTTCCACTTAACAGGTAATTACGTGGCTATAACGGTTTGGTTCGCCTCAGGTCGGCATCAATATGCTCGACGACCGACGTGTCATCCTTTTCACTCTTGGCTACTCATAAGGCTTTTTCTGTCAGTTATAGCCAATTCTTTCTCGATAGGTTCTGGAGAAAACAGGGGACTACGTTTGTATGGAGAAGTGGCGCGACTCCTATCCTCTTAAGGGCTTCTGGGGCCTTATTTACCTAAATGCGGTGTGGCGATCACAGCTGGGTGCTGAATGACTTCCAGGGTAAGCGGATCTGTCGGGGGCTCTTGCTCGAACACGTCTAACGCTGCGCCACCGACCTGCAATGAAAATATATCAAATATAATTTACCTAACTTGATGACTATCACTCGTCAAAAATTATGTTTAGATAGTTTTTTATTTTACTGGTAGTGGTTCGAACTAATATTTATTTTTGAAAGAGCGGTCTTACGCGGCTTTCTTATGACAACGGTAGGTTTGGGATTCTACCACTTAAAAAGTAAAACTATGAGAAAATTTAAATGGATACCTAGAGCACATGTTTTTTGTCCTTTTCGATAGTAAATATAAAAAAAACTATGTTCTGTGATAATGATAAATGCCTAAATGTAGATTTTTGCTAAGCTCGTAGTACCTAACATACCAACGAGTAGTTAACGAAACAGAAAATTTAATAATGTCCTCAATGTGGTGTCAGCACACAATTATACTTTTGCACGCACAAACGTTTAACGTGCAAAAGACCGTTTAGGGCCTTTGAAAGTCATACCCAAATGAACATGAAGATCAAATTCAAATCATATTGAAAAATTTAGTACTTAGATAAATTAATGATTTTAGATGACTCCATACATCGGTCCCTAGGTATAAGGCGCTTGTCGTTCTGATAGAAAAGGTATCATCGAACAAGCAGTCTCTATTGGCACATTGTACTGCCTTGCAAATCTCCGTTAAGCCGGGTCCTGATGACTGTAACGTGTAATGTAAACGTATGTGGACGGTAAAACGAGCCTTACGGTAATGCTCGTATGTATTTGTACCGGCTTTGGGTGCTTACATGTCCAGAGTTGAGAGCGTCGAGTAAATCTCGCTCATTGATGAGGCCACCGCGACCTACGTTTACAATCTTAATGCCTTTCTTGCATCGCTTCAATACATCAGCGTTGATGAAGTCTGGAAAAAATCAAACAATTATATTAATACACTAAAGTTATAAATCTAACGGGTCTCATCCCTCTTTCCTTTACAATTTCTTTGGAACGGCTATTCTTCCCTAATATTAAAGGTCACATTATTTCAGAGATCTACATACTCAGCACGTCTAAATCAGTCGTCCTAGTGAGGCTTTACATTTCCATTTTCTTCTCTAAATGATGATCATTGCAGATTGAAATGGCCGCCTTTAAATGGCACCGTTTTAATTAGCGCCGTTTCGCCGTTATCAATCAAAAATAAATTAGTTAATATTTCATCATAATCAACGAATTTTGCTCAGACACTTTTTGATATATGTTCCATAGTAACGTTAGACAGATACAATAGATAAAATATCTATCTTCAGTACCTAACTTTGACCGATAAGATAACCTTCGAAGCCGGAATACTCTCTGAATACCTTGAAATATTTTTACTAAGTACTAGTGCTTAGTATGAAATGAAGGATTATGGTATCTGTGTCTGAAAACAAGTACAAATGGAAAAAAATCGCATTGAACACGTTTGCTGAACGTTGAGGCGGTTAATGTGATGTTTTTTTTTAAGTAAGTACAAATTTTGGTGACATGCGCTGTACGTAACTGCGTATGATACTTTTTATATACATAAGTAATAATATTCTACATTCAGAACTGTCTAGCCAGATCAATATTTCACTAAATGCTAACTAAACGTACATAATGGAAAATTACTTAAAATTACCTGCTGCGGCTACTTAAAAAGGACTTAGAGTTTGGATATTGATTGAAATCAAGGTTTATCATAAGAGAATTAAAAAAAAAGTTACTTCTAGTAGATTCGATGAGCGGCGTGTGAAGGGTGATGTAGTCCGCCACCGGCCAGATCTCGTCGAGCTCCATCTTGGTGGCGTGGAACTGTTGGCACTGCTCTGCAGACACGAACGGGTCGAATCCCACGATCTGAGTAAAGTCACATAAATTATGAAGCAAATCCTAATAATTAAATGAGAGATTAGCGAAGTATTAAATTAAGGCTAAATCACACCTTAAATTTTTGGCTAGGATCTGTGTAATATATCTTCTAAAAATATAGTTTTTTTTAAGAATTGTTATTTATTAACACAAAAAAATACAAACTATTACAAACTAAAAATACAATTAACTATCTATATTAAAAAAGTTGTCTCAAATCGCTGCCAAGCGGCAGGGTGCCCAGAAGACTGGCAGCATAGTTAATAAATATAGTTAATTTTAATATAGTATGCCTTTACACAAGAGCTTAGATAAGTAATATACATAATTATGCAGTCAGGTATTACACAGTTCGCTACCACACTTAACTCTTAGATATTTGAAGAACTCACAAAATTAAGGTCAACTATTTTTTTGTATTCTAATTTTTAGCAAGGCTTCGAATACTCCAGGTGAACATGTCAGCCTCATGGGAGGAGTTCAACTGTAAAAAGCTGTTAAGTAACCAACGAACACTTAAGGAACACGTGCGGAAGTAGCGCAACTAACGACGCCTCAAAGCCCAGTAGACGACATCCATCTGTCACTTGTTTACTATGAAATAAGGTTGCAATGAAAAACCGCCGGAATGAATTCGGCGCTAAACGTTATTCGTTACGGCTAGGCATAATGTAATACGGCGAGAGATTAGCCGCTGCTTTGACCGAGCGAGCGCAGCGAGCGAGGAAGACCACCTCGGAGCGAATACGACTCGGACAGGTTAGGTTAGAAGGCCAGGGCGGGAGCGAAGCGCAGCGAGCTCCCGCCTTGGCCTTCGAGGTTAGTATTTTTTTTTTTAAAGCTCAGAATATTTTTTTTTTAAATAAGTCAACTACTAACTAAAAACACCTTGGTTTAAATATTTTCATTTTCAACATTTCATGGTCACCCTACAATATTGGTAGTAATACAATGCGGCTAAACGTGGGCCGCCTTTTTGAAGAACGTTTCGCAACTACAATCTGGCTGAACGTTGAGCCGCCGTTTTACAAAACGGCGCTGTTTTGCAAAACCGCTAGGCGTTATGTAAAATGGCAGATTATACAATCCGCCTGCGACATATCGACCAGATCGGCGATGTACTAAATAAAGCTCAAATTAGGAGTACACGAAACCGTCGAGTGTGTATGACGAGAGTGATGAATGTGAGTGGAGCGAGAGAAGTATGTCAGAATAGATGCGAATGGCGCTCTGCTGTCCCTGCCTACCCCGCAGGGAATAAGGCGTGATGGTTATGTTTGTATGTACTTACAGTCATGCCGAAGGCGTTCATTCTGACAGCGACCTCCCGGCCGACCCTGCCGAGGCCGAGCACAGCGAGGGTCCTCCCGGCCAGCTCGGTGCCGGTGTGCTGCGTGCGCTCCCAGCGGCCCGCGCGCAGCGCCGCCGCGGCCGGCACCACGTGCCGCGCCAGCGCCAGCATCAGCCCGCACGTCAGCTCGCATGCGCTCATCGCATTGGCACCCGGTGCACTGTGAACATAAACAGGGACTTCAGTAAATAAGTCAATGAAATAAAAAATATATATATGTTTCACGGTGATTTGAAAGTATCATACTACAGTATTAGATTGCTGGCCCATGTTGAAAAAAATATGGGTCATCTGAACCACTAGTACTGAACCATAGGTGACCTATCTAGAACGATATAAGAGCATAAAATAATAAGATTCATCACTATGCCGTCACTTGTAAGCTGTCTAACTAAGTGCAGGTGAGGATTCAAAAGTACAACGCTCGATTATTTCGCCTTGTCGCATGATTTTTGTACGGCGCTGCGGAATAATGGATTAGAAGCAGTATTGAAATAGGTATGAAACTAATGCCGTATAAAATGGTGAGCCACAAAGTCAGGTTCTTTTTATTTTCCGACTATTCCCAGGGTAAATTTGGTCGTTTGATTTTTCGAGCGAAGTCAACCCACATACTTTTCCACAACGTCCTATCGAATTATTTTCATATTCGAAATTGAAAACAACATTATCATTGGGTCATATCTGTTGCTTAGGTGCTTGCACGGATATCTAAATCTAACCTTCACCGACATTGTTTGCCAAAGGGTTAATGAACCTACTTGATGACGCCGATGCCCTTGTTGCCGGCGGCGGCGACGTCGATGTTGTCGACGCCAGCGCCGGCGCGGCCCACCACTTTCAGCTTCTTGCCTGCATCTAAAACTTCTTTTGTGACCTGCGACGCCGAGCGGACCACCAATCCTTCGTATTTCTATAAAGATGTGAAAAATATGTGTTAATTTGTTATTAAGGTTCACTATTTTTTTTAATGATTAAATAGTAAAACTAACACAAAAAAAATTGATAACCTCATCTCTTTTTTAAGCCGGTAAAAAAAAATTGCCTAGATAAAATAAATTTTCTTATACAATATTCAATACACCCATACATCACGTCTGTTTCCCAAATGAGGTAGGCAGAGTACACGGAATGCTACATAGACCGATCCATGGCTATTTCAAGTTTGGTAGCCACTTCTAACATATTTGATAGGTTTTAAGTTCGGAAGTACCTACTACAGTGACAGGTTGCTAGCTTGTCGCCTAAAATATACCTCAACCCTAAGAAATTAAAACAATAACAATTATTGTTTAGGCTGCTGAATAATAGTTATTTTATTACGTTACGTTCTTCTCGACGTGAAAACTAGTATTTTTGATTGTAGTAGGTACTCGTACTAAATCAGTTGGATATTTTGAGTAGGTATAAAAATATGTTATGTTTGGCCTTTCGAGCCTCATGAACTTCAATATCATAACATTCATAACCTAAACCTATATTTAACTACATATTTAAACTATCATATTAAAATGTCATTATTTCGTCTAATTACGTAATTAGCTAAGTACCTAGGTACCTACGCAATTTCGAAAGAAGTGATTAACTTATTTTAGTTTCATTTAATCATTTGTCAAAAGTTCACTCAGTTAATGAAATATTCAATCATCATTTGGTAACTTAAAAATTAAAACAAAATTATAATCACTAGGTAAAACAAAAATTACCTATAAAATTGGTACCGAACTATCGCTGTAGAAAAGAATCAATTATCTAAGTTTTATTTAATTTTGTTTTAATAAGTATGCAAGTAGCCATAGCCCAAGCCCTCTCATACTGAGAGGAGGCCTGTGCCACTGCAGGCAGTGGGACGTATATAGGCTGGATGATGAAGTATGTAAGTATGTTTTTTAAAACGGCTCTACTAATAACCTAAATAATGGGGATACAAATTGCAGCAAAGCTCTTCTGAGTAAAAGTAAAGGCCATAAGCTATAAAAGGTTTTTGGCAGGGGACCGATTTTTGAGAGTCGCTACTTCGCTCAATAAGTACACCTAACAAACTCGACGGTCGTGTCTATATGTATGATTCCCAAAAATAGGTTCCAAGAGTATAGAATCAAATTCCGGGCTACCAAACCGTGAAACCGGTTTACTTTACGGGATAACATAAACATATATTATTGAATATTCTCAGAAACTTACTGGTATTTCTTCGAGGAGTTCCTGTTTGGTAATTTTAGCCTTCGAGACCACGTCGATGCCATGGGAGTTGAGGATTTCTTTGCAGTTGGCTCCGACTCCATCAACAACGAGGACCGATTTTATTTGCAGGCCCATTTTCAACTAGAAATAAAACCATAAAAAAGATAAGTACCATTTACATTAGTAAGCATAGTGACTTAAAGGAACTTGACGAATACATCTTGCGAACTAGTTAAGTACAGTCCCCGGCATCTAACTTGGCAAGGCTTTACAGTAGGGGTAAGTTCGCGCTTCGCTTTACGTTACCAATCGATAAAGTGATGCGTTAACCGATCAGTATAGATAGATATTCCAGACCTCTCAGCGAAAAGCATAGAGCCCTTATTTATGCTTGGTAATATACCTACTATGAGTTGCAATAACAATATAATGGAAGCGGTGAAAAATTAATCTTCTAAGTTCGCTTAGGCAAAAATCATACCTACTTGCGGTCTGTTACATACATACAGTCATATATACATATTCTCACGCCTGTATTCCCAAGAGAGGTACGCAGAGCACATGAATTCAAAAATCCAGTGCCACGATTAGCAATTTCGGGGTAACCAGATAACTAAACGTGATATTGCAGTGACAGGTTGCTAGCCCATCGCCCACAATACCTACACTAACCCTTTCCCAGAGTCGACTCTTACGACACCCACGGGAAGAAAAGGGGAGGCGCTATTCTAACCCAGCACCATATACAGGACGTTTCCTATTGACCTAGAACTATGTCATTTTGCAAGTAATACTGTCAAGTACACTTTCCGAGAGATCTGAAAATTATACGTTAAATATATAATCAATTCAGTCAGACTCGCGCTTGTTCGGTTTTTTATAAACTATTGTTTATCCATTAGACGTTCAGCTCATTAGAAAACAGGGTCGAGTTCATCTCGTGTTAAGGTTAAATGTCCAATGATCATTCTGTTTTTAAGTAATGAAATGAATCGTAACTAATACTAAAAATACACAGCCAAATTATCAATTTCACTTAACCGTCGCATAATCTAAGGGCTACTAAAATACAAATTTCACAAAAGTTCGTGCACAAATTCATTCGCAATCGCATTGTTGGTTAATAATGGTGGATAATTTATGTTATTCTCACAGTACAATTGAACCGGTGTTTAAGTTACCTCTTCTTCGCCAGGGTCTGGTGTTGGTCGTCTGAACAAAGTGGAGTTTGAGAAAAAATCTTGACGTTGCCTGTTGCCGTGGAGTGCTGGTCCGTGAATGAATGAGTTTGCATGGGCATCGCTTAGCCCGCTCAATTAATACCACAAGGTCATCATTACGTTGAAAAGGAGGGGGGATAGGTGATGCCTGGTAATTATTTGATGAACCGCAAATTACCATTTAGTTAATTGCTACTTAATGATTTAATCAATAAACTTTTGCCCAATAATGATATCACCACGCCTTGGAGCTATATGAAATTATTAGACTCTCGTGCCATTTTTTTCTCATATTCGCCATCAATATTGATTATACAGGATCGTCTTTCTTCATATCTGTTACTCTTCACAGTTACTACTTTTCTATACAATCCTATTTCTACCTTTTACCGATTCTGCCTAATATGTATATTGATATTATTGATCCAACACAATCGCTTTTCATCACATCGTCTTTTCTTCACAGTCATTAGTTCTATACAATCCTATTTTCATGATTCTGCCCAATATTGGTCCCGCACAATCGCTTTTCAACATATGGGCTATTATTCACAGTAATTACTTCTAAACAATTTCTTCTTTTCAAACTTCTATACTATACAAACACATTACCAATGTAATTAATGCTAATGGGATATGTGGTGATTTTCGTATTACACATTATCGTAATAATATTACTAATTAACATGTACCCATATATTCTATCTACGTTTTATAGTCCCTTTGAATTGCTTTCTTGCTGCAGGCCCGCATATCATAGGACTGGTCAGGATTGCGTGTTTCTTAACACGGTAGCTGCTAAACCAGGTCTTAAAAGCATCGTGAATATCTTCCTGCTAGTGCGGGCGCAGAAATAGTGTCATCTCACTCTGTGCGAACCCTATAACTTTGGTAATATTTGACGTAGGAAAGAGACAATCATACGTTTCACATTTACTTCTCATACTTATTGTGATAGGTTATTAAAAAGTGTACCATGTTTGGTCGACCTGGTTCGCACACAGAGCAAATTATTCGCGTCCTGTGCTATACCAGGCTTTGTTTTTAAGGCCTGGTACCCGCACTGGTGATTTCGCGGAGAGGATGCGGCGCGAGAGTATGACTAGTGTAGTAGGTAACGACATGTCAGTTCACGTTCATTTATCGATAAAGCGCACGTCGCGTCGCGCGCGTGTTTTGGTGTCTTCGGAATTAGAAGCATATTTCTAATGCGTAAATAATATCTAATGCGTAATGCGATTCAGCCCGTGATTCAAGGTAAGTAGAGGTCAGGTGGAATTTTTCGTCGGAAGTAAAAAAAAAAAACTTATTTTCCATACAAATTGTCCAGATCAGCTGATCAATTTGTATGAAAAAGTCAAAATTCTTTTAGACTTACGATGAGAAATTCCATTTGATCCATACTCAAAATCACCCCTTAAAGTTTTCGTTACGGTGTTGGTGTTCCTTTACACCCCGTATGAATCTATGCTGGTCTGGTGGCTCTTGTCTTGAACATTACTAATAACATAACTGCATTCCTGCTAAGACATATGGCACCTTGAGAATCAAAACCGTCACTATCCGAAATTTGTACATTTTGAGTTATCAATGCCATCTAGTTACGTAAGTCGAAAACTATGCAATGCACAACATTTTAATGAGCAACATTTTAACTAACAAAATAAAGTTCAATTTTATTATCAGAAATCGATTTATTTTGATCACCACTGCCCCATCCCTAGAAACTGAAAATACTAGTGCATTACAAGGCTTAACAGACATGGTAACTATATTACTAGGTGCGGTACATGGCCCAGCAGACCTGGTGATTTATACCCTCCAAAAGTTCCACTTTTTTACATCAGATCCCAAGGCTAAGCCGAAGGTAGAATGATACACTAAAATACTAGCAAGACCCAAAATTTCATGAATATAGCTTGTATTTCTGCGCGGCTAGAGAAGATTTTATACCAATAGGTGTAACCAGGTTTAAAGCGCCTAGTACGCACTACAAAAATGACTCCCACTGGGCCTAATCAACCTGGCTGCGCACAGTACAAAAGTACATGAAAACTGGCCTAGCAGCTAAGGTGTTAATAGGCTTCTTAGCTCTTCTCTCTTCGCTATCAACTATGTTCGCGGCTCTGTTGGCCCTACTGCGGTTCTGAACCAGATGAGTCAGATTCTGGTCGATTATGTGTGAGACTATCGATGTCAAAATATCTTGCCAATTTTGTTATTGCTCTGTGAATTCGCTTTAAATAACATTCGCACGACCACCGAGAGTGCGGATTTTTCTGAGCTCAATGGAGCATGCAGCATCAACTCAAGCGGGGCTGTAGAAGAATCCGGTAATCCCAATCATCACTCCCCCATTAACAAATGTATTCCTGACCAGTTTGGATTCTCAGTCTTGCCTTGAGCATATTATTACGCATCAGCTTATATGCGCCTTTCCTTGCTGCTCATTGGACCAAAGAGCTGCAGCTCAGGGATTACCCTGAGCGATGGTTTTGGTGTAGTTTTTTTCATTGCTGCAGGCATTGGCCAAGGTAATTGAAGGGTTTTAATATGAGAAAATCTGGTATTATGGAATCTAATCGATGACTAACAGGAGTCCATTAAAGAGTTAGAGTCGCAATGAGTCTTGGAGCAGGGGAGGCATTTTCATCTCATCATCTGCAATGGGATAGGTAAGAGGTCTAGGTTTCCATCCGTGGCAATTGAGCAGTGAAATACTTAGTAGATTAACGGTCATCTCTCGTCGAGAGCCTGTAACTGGACTTGGAGTGATCTGTTCTGTCGGAAGAGGTGGGTAAAGCCCTGGGCCCGTTATTCTGTACGTCTAGTGTGTTCAAAACGATCATGCAATCGTTAACGAATTCGTTTGCGAGTTATCGCAAAATTGTTAGGAAACTGAGACAGCGCCGCCAGCGGAACGTTTGCACAACTGCCGCGGTCGATACGTCTCTATACAATAGGGAATGGATGATTTTTTTAGATATGTTTGATTATTTTTCTAATGATAGGAATAACCTTCCTTAATCACGGGACAAAGTATTAGGTTTTTCCGATGCGCGATGTATTTTATAAAAATAAAAACATTTTACCCGCCCCCGATGCGGTACCATTACGGCTGATAAGACATTTTTTATAAGCCTGTTTAATTAAAAAAAAAACAGCTACTTTTATCTGTGGTACACAATGACGTTTGAAACTGACAGTAATGGATATGAAATGCCTCCCATTCATGATAGCTCCGAAACGTGGGCCAGACCCACATCCAAACGGAGCGACGCCGGTAGTTTTAGGACAACTGGATTTATACTTAATACTATAAAATATAATAATATTATAAAATTAAATAACGTTCTGTTTAATTTGACACTAAAAAAATGTTTGCATATTTTCTAGCATTATTTTACGGCAATTAACATATTTTAGGCTTAATTTTAGCATTGCGTTGGCAATACTGTTGAGAACTGAAGAGCCGGAGCGACGCCAGTCAATGGGCAAATCCAGTACTACCGGCGTCGCTCCATTTGGATGTGGGTCTCGCCCACGTCCCGGAGCTATCGTGAATGGGGTGAATATTCGTCAATGTCATTCGGAATGATATTGTGGATGTACCACAGATACAAACAGCTGTTTTTTTTTTAAAGAACCGGACTTGTGAAATATATCTTATCAGGCGTCAGTAGTCCAAAACGTGACCGGGTAAAATGTTTTTAGTTTTATAAAATACATCACGCATCGGAAAAATCTAATACTTTGTCCCGTGATTAAAGAAGGTTATTCCTATCATTAGAAAAATAATCAAGCATATCTAAAAAAATCATCCATTCCCTATTCCGTGATAACGAATTCGTTAACGACTGCATGATCGTTTTGAACACACTAGACGTACTGCTCGTTAGGGGGTGGTATCGATACCGGCACTAAGTGGTCCGACGGGAGCTGGCTTGTTTTGCCAGATAGGTGCATACACACTACCCAATCATCAACTCTACCCGGATCGAGATGCTCAGAGTAAGCGGGTTTATAGTCGGGTATTTTTTAGTGTATAGGCGGCTTAAATTTCCAAGCCCAAGATCTCTGCGGCTTTTCCAGGGTGAGGACGTCCTCACTTGCAACGTCGCATTTTTCAAAAGCGGGATTGGGTTTAATAGTTTGTATAAAATACCTAATTCTATGTATGATCTACCACAAAATCGGCTCGATTTACGCAGTACCGGCTTTAGGGTAGGGCGCGGTTGGGCGACCGCCCAGGGCGCCGGGTAAAAGGGGCGCCACATGAACCCCTTTGGAACCTGTCGCTCTTAGTTGGGGGGCGCCATAGAAACCTCGTCGCCCAGGGCGCTGGTTGTGTTAAAACCGGCACTGGATTTACGTACATGCATGTAGATATAAAATTACCCTGTGGCTGCACGAATCTTTTGACACTAATCCATATTAGGTAGGAGGCTTAGCACGACAACACACGCGAGACGACTCTCGCACTATTGAATTTTTTGACATCTCTAGTTAAAGAGTGTCTCGCCTCAAGCCGAATATTTAGTTCTTTTATTTTAAAAGAAATTGAAATTGCTAAACGTGGCACTGGATTTTTGAATTCATGTGCTCTGCCTACCCCTCTTGGAATACAGGCGTGAGAATATGTATATGTATGTATGTATTTATTTTAAAACGGTAAAATAACACCAACAGTCATTATTACCTTTACAAAACTCAGGACCTGTGGTGATACTTACCTGTATGTTTTTTGTTCTATCGTACGAGCGATAAGTTATCGGGTTTCTAAAGGATATGGTCCTGACCATATTCTCAAATATCTTGCATATAAAAAACTTGTTTAAAAGAATGCAATAAATGCGCCTAAAGCTCGGTGCAGTCTTAGAAGCTGATGCCCACAGCTTCGAATCATTTTTTTTTAAAGGTTTTTTTTTTTTTTTAAAATAAAGGAATTGGTCTAATCTTTTACATTTGGTACTGTGATCAAGAAAATTGGACATTATTTGAATTTCACTTTCTTTCAAAATATTAATGTACAATGTTATGACTAAACTTATGTACAATATTATGACTAAAGTACAAACAGCAACACATGTAACAGCATAGGTATACCATTTTGTTTAAGTTTCAAAAGGCAGTATAGCTACAGTGTGTTGCTGATCGTACATGGATTCTGTCGCGTTTGAGTCGTCCTTAAATCAAACAGTAGGTTTAGTATAAGTATTCGCACGAGCCTTGTGCATTATAATGAATTAAGTACTTTGATTTACTTTCAACAGATTAAACACGTTTATTAAATTGAATAAAATACTTACCCGAGTAATGAAGTTGAGTGATTGAAGTATCGCGATGTGACTCGGCGGCGGCTCGGCAGCGACTGACGCCCGCGTCGCCGGCGCACGATACTACAATCCACAACTCTTTGCCGACGGCCATCTCGTTTACTTTAATTACTTGACTCCCAAGTCAACCGAATACCGATCTTATGTCCATACAAACTCTACAAGCACTCGCTTTGACCAACCGCATAGCTAATTTGGCGGTTTCATTTTTATCTTCCAACTTATTATTGTGTTGTCAGACCACTTTTATCACGATCGTGTGCAATTGAATTACGCTATGTCAGTGTTTGTTGCTATCAATGCTTATCATTAAAAAGTCAAAGATATTAACAGGCGAAAACAGCATGGGTGACCAGAAATAACCAGATTTTTACAGATTAAATACAGAGTTCAAGGCGATACCATACATTTGCTAGTAGGTAGCTTAAAAGAACTTGATTCATATAAGTAGGTAATAAATCAGTAATTTATGTTGTGCATCGATTAGGTAGTACCTATGTAGCTCCATACCATAATCATGATTAAACTGATACAACGTGAGAGAAATTAGAGAGGCTAGAGGCTTGAAACTGTTTGTATTGGAATAAGTAAGAAAGTATTATTTTTTGTATTTGCTGGACCGGAAAACTTGTTTGATCAGTCTCTTCAGAATTTATCTATCTAAGTATTAATGGTTAAAATTGAATTAGATTTTGCCACAATTTACTAAAAACGTCGTAGGTACTTAAGACTTTTGCCATGACTGTATCCCCTAGTGTAAGAAAGACTTGTTTACCTGCATAATTTGTCTAATTCCAGTGAGGACATGGTAAACTGATTTTCACCCTGTTTCTCCTTAGGTACCTAATCATCGATGAAATGACATAACTAGGAACTGAATAAAAAGGCGTCATGATGGCGATGGTTATACACTTGGTAAGCTTGATTCCTAACTTCACTAAACATGGATTTACATTGGCGACACTGATGCATCAACAATATTTTATGTAAATAAATGTTTCACGTTTGGTGAAGTCTGAAATCCAGTTTGCCAAGTCTCCCAAGACCTTTAACCCTCTCCAGTCCTGTCTCCCCTAAGATTTCGTGTCATACTCGAGTATGTACCATCGAACCAATTGATTCCTGACCCACCATAGAACCCATTCACAGTGAACGTCATGGTGACAATGCATTGCTTGACAAAGGAAATCTTTATAACGTTTATTGTGACAACGTTCTGCGGTGGGTCTGGAATCAGAGCGTCTAGGTGTGTTCAATTCGATGGTGCAGTCGTTAACGAATTCGTTTGCGAGTTGTCGCGGAATGTATGGAGACTTGTCGACCGTGGCAGTTGTGCAATTTCCATAAACCACCAACCATAAACAGTTTCCATACAATTTTGCGACAACTCCCAAACGAATTCGTTAACGACTGCACCATCGTATTGAACATTCTAGACGATCAGTTGGTTCGATAGTACCTATGTCATATGGTGTGAACTCGATAATAAACCGACAACTTTTCTTTATCTTATTACTTCATAGGTATGTCAATCGTTTATAACTAAGTACAGTATTACATTTTGGAGTGGCTAAATTATGTCATTATTAACTCAAGAGAGCACAGCACGTGTTACTTAAAGTCTCAGCTCATTATTATTTTCTCTTCTTGATCGAAGTGCTTTATAAAATATATAAGTATATAACGAATTAAGATCTTAAAAACATTGGTTTACTTTCCAATTACCAGTTAAGATGCTTTAGCGATCCAAAAGGATTGCATAAGTTTCTCGGTACTTTTCGAAAAAGTCTCCCTGTCTCTTTGTCTATTATAACAGTTTCCGAAAACCAACTTAACAAGATTTTAAGTAGTGGGGGTAATATTTGGAAAAGCTATGCACGAATCTAAAATCTTGTCACGTAGATGCCGAGGATAGTACCTCTTCACAAAGAAACCGCAATTGTAATAAAATGGTAGAAAATCTACCACCGAAGAACAATCATTGCTACTTTTTATTCCGGACAACAACGTTAGGGTAATCTCGGGCAAAACCTGAAACCTCAAATTATTTTCCCACGAGTATTAATAGATGAGTAAAGATCGTCAACAGTCTTCAAACATATTGCACACCTATCTAAGCAAATTTTGCAGACGAACCTAAAGAAACATGATCAACATTTCTCACAACAGGATCACTACGTAAGCGAACAAGTTTAGTTGTTATTGTAAGTATAAGATTCAGATAGCATTCGAAAGTATCGGGTGTAAGTTTTTCTAGGAACACCAGAGGTATAAACTTATCATAGGACTTGCAAGATCTGCAAGTCCATTGTTCGCAAGACCGAATAAGCAGAGTAGGCGAGTAGGTAGATACAGCCAGCAACAAAGATGTGGACACGGTCAAAACGGGAATGTGCACACGACCTAAGAGATAATAAGAGTAGTTTTGGCGGTTGGGCAGTGTTGATATCTTTGTTGGTGACTGTACGCGGTAAGCCGAGCCGCGATGTGATGCAACTCGCCACGGAGCAGCGGGACCGGGGACGCCGTCTTATCGTTGGTGTTATGACCTTATTTACTCATTCTATTGTAATATTCCTTAGTTCTTAACAACTTATTTATTTATCGAACATTCATTTTGACGAGCGCCTAATAGTATATTTGTTTGCTCAAGAATAACTTACAAAGGAAACGAAAACAACTTCGCGAGTTAGTGTGAAAGTAAGTTTAAGCATCTTTAATAACATTCCAAGTATTTTGTTTTATTTTGGGTTTTAGTTCTTGTTATGATTTTTACTACATTTATTTATTTTCAGTTTCTCACGTAGGTATGTGTAGGTATACTAATAGTTGGTAAACTACTGAGAAAATTATATTTGGTCTGGCAGAGTTTTCTACTAGAACTCTAGTCTCTATCTTCGCTTTCGAATGGCATAGGTATTTAAACACTGTAGGTACATGACTTAATTAAAAATCAATGACTTCTACTAGGCAAGTGCTTAGGTATATTAATAATCCAGATGCGTATCCTTTACGTTACAAATAAACAGTCTTGAAGGATATTATATTGTAATATTGGTACCTACATCTCCCTTCTTCTTCAACCGGTCCCTCATTACTGAGGATCGTGGTCACTGGAACCCCTTAAACGGGCTGTCTGTCTCCATCGATTCCGATCCGAAGTAGCCTTCGCCGTCTGGTAAAATTTTTACGAGGAGGTGGCCTCTTTCACTTGGTTAGACCATCGTGTTGGTGACCTTCCGCGAGTTCTTTTGCCGTCGGTGTTGCCAACAATGACCAGTTTCTCCAGGTTGCCATCCTCTCTTCGCATTATGTGGCCGAAATATAACAGCCTCTCCCTAAATTGACACAATCAACACACTAACTTCTATTTTGCCTTATCAGCAAGTTTATTATCAAACCATAGACAAAACAAGAAATCAGTAACTGCCTATTCAATTGAATCTACCCTTGCAGTGAAGTAATATAATTTATGGACCACGCCCAGATGTGGTAACTATTGCATTTGTAAATTGATATTCTACCTCATTGATTTAGAATAAGTACCTACGTTTGGTTTTAACATGGTTTAAACGTTTAATAGGTAGATTATGGATTGAATGCCTTATTTGGTTTCCTACGCACTTTCAAGCAGAATAGATTGTCTAAAGCTTTCGTTAAGTATAGTTTTGCTACGTTGCATTAAAAACTGATTTATCAGTAGGTACGAGCTCGTAATTTTCCTAATCATGAAGATACCGCTTGGGAATAGAAAAAAAAAAATGTTTCACTGTGATACAATTGCCATCAGTAGAGTTTTAGGCCGTTAGCGACCCAGTGAATTAATATACTTTTAAGTTTAAATTTACATAATAACTAATGTAGTAACAATACCCTGATTGCTACCGGTTTTTAATGGTATTTTCCAATTTTCTCACGTCTCTCCTTGTGTAATCGACACAGTACAAAACAATGCATTTTTTTCGCCTAATACTTAAGAATACTTTAAATAAACAGGGAGGCATGCGCTTGAGAAATGTAAAAAAATTCAAGGTGCTTATTTTATTATAAGTTTATTATCACACTTACGAAATATACAAAACATATCACGATGGCACTAGCTATCAGTGCTTCAGACGTTTAATCACATCGACGTCGTGTCGATGGCGCTTGGTGATTTCATTTAATCAATGAATTCGTTACTAAAAATCTTAACAATACCGATAAATAAAGACTAAATGAGTATAATTTTTAAATGTAAAATTTTGAGATTTCGATTTTAATCAAAGTCAAACCCAACATCTTTTCGGAGGCTGTAGGTATCTATTAAAATAATAAGTAGTAAGTACTTAATTATTAGTCAGAATGTAAGTGTTGATTCTTACTCAAGAATAACCCCAAATAAAATCTCTTGTTATATAATTTTAAAGAAATAGTCGAGACAAAAGGTTGCCAACGGGCCACCAATTCCAACTTTTGAAACAAAACAAGAGTATTCTTTCTCGAGCTAAACAATGCGCGTCTTACTTTCTAGAAGATCATTTACAAGATGTACTGAACAAAACAATTCAACCGAACATTTGTTATTGTCTGTTATTGGAATGTCGTAATTGTAAGTACCTATAAGATAGAAAAAATAGTAGTTGGATATTATATGTAAATATGTATTAACGTGAAACTTGGCATTCTTCTGACTTCCTCACAACAATATTTATGTCTAATATGTACATAACACGTATAAATAGGGTTATGGAAGGCAGAGTTATCTAAATTCGTTTCACTTGTCGGCTGTAAAAACCCCATCCTTAACAGACCTCTTAATAGGGAGTACCTAGGTATTATTACGAGCTAATTATGCTACACATGAGAAAAGTTCGTAGTAATTTGATGCGAGTAAGTTACTACCATTTGGGTATTAAATTGACTAAAAGTAATGACATGTTATCGCACTGAGCATAGTATAACTGTGTATCAACACACAATGAATCAAAACTTCTGTTAAAACCAAGGTTGACCTGTACTTTTCCATTTCCACCACTTACTCGTGGGTTGCGTTATCTACAAAGGAGGAATGTGATGGTACATTCCTAATCTGATATAATTATACTATAGATGTTTCATGATACAAACAAACGCAGACGTCCTTATACTTTGACAAGTTCGTGTATGACATTTGGATTGTTCTGTCACATTAGGGTAGAATCGTAGCGAGCATTTACTGCACTAATTAAATCGAGGGCAGTAAATTCTCCCACGACAGGGTTCTTACCGAGTGCCACACAAGAACTTGTTAGTCTGATTTCGTTTCATTGTGCGTCGAGTATGCCGTGAGCTAACGTCATTGCGTTTACGGGGGGCTGGTTACTGCGGGTGGTGCGTGGCGCGCGCGGGGCGGGCGGGGCGCGCGCC
>BHDV01052229.1:69390-96162 GCA_005406045.1 Adoxophyes honmai | reverse complement strand
TTGGTGGCGGCGCTGCTGCCGTCCTCCGGCGCCGGCGCAGCGGTGGTCGAGCTCGGGCGAGTCCGGCCCGCAAACAGACCTCGCCTGCCGAACGTCTGGAACAACACACCGACGCCAATAAGCAAATGATGACGTTAACTCGGTCAACCATCTAATTCGTGGCGATAAACGTCACTATACATGGTTTTGAAGAAGTTTTTTAAGTTCTTTATTTATTTTTGGCATTAAAGGAATATGCCAGCCTCGTTAAAACAACTCAAACAAAAACAAAAATAATACAGGAACAACTAACTACCTAAACTTATAATACACTCATAGAAGTTAAAGTTTTATATTTTGTTGAGTTTTTCTCACATTTTATTAAAGTGATAAATCATTATACAACATACATACAATCACGCCTGTGTCCCCAAATGGGGTAGGCAGAGAATAGGTACGAAATCAGACAGACAAAACCATGATTATGGTTCCTTCACTCTTCGCAGCCGCTTCCAGCATTTTAGGTTGATGGCTGCCTGCTAAACCTAGTTCCTTAGTAGCCTCTTACGACGACCACGAAATAAATGGAGTGGTGTTATCCTATTCCAGCACCACACGGGAAATTCGTCTACAGAATATTAGTGTATACGTGTATGCATATTTTAGGTATAGTATGCTCATGGACACGAAGACTAAATTTTTTTAGACACTTTACTTACGTATTGTAGTAGAAGTAGATAAGTACAATGGTGTTTCGTTAGAACTCGATGTGTGGAGGTTTCGTAGAAATGGTGGAAATTGGTAAAAAATACACTTGGCGATGCGATCGTCAAGCCTTCAAACGTTCTTAAAAATAGATAATTTTGCATATAGATTTGACAAACTGTGTCCGCTGAATATAAATTAGACATTTTCTATTTAATTCTACCGAAGCCTTTAAAGATTAAGTAATTCAACGCTCTTCGAACCGTATAATCACCTACATAAGCTAGACCGTCATTATCATAACATTCGCATTGCATTATTTATCGCTCAGCAATTATTTAAAATACAAGTATTGCGTGTACATACGAATAATGAGGTTTGGGAACGTACCTTAGGCAACGAAGCAGTCTTTTCTACCGCGGCAGTTGAGGGCGTGGAGGCCTCAGCGGCCGCCGCAGTGGTCTTACGCACGCCGCCGGGCTTGCTGAAGCGACCTGTTGACAATAAAATTGTCCAGTTTTAATACAGGATAGATAAAATATTCTTCGATTTGTCTAATCGGTCTGCCATGGTCTCATGGTAGAGTCTGATGTTATTGAATTACCTACTGCACAGCATTAACAAGTTTCTTTGAATGCGTAAACTCTAGATAGAACATCATCATTGACAATCCGTTTAGATAGTTTTTTTGTTTTCTTAGTAGTTTTGCAATATTTAAAGAATAATGTTAGAATATTAAACGAGAGCATAATTTAACTTCATAAAAACTGGAAATGAAGTTCAGCAGGTAGGTAACAGCTATTTAATTTGTGATCATGCACAACACAGTCTTAATTCCATAGCCGTAGATAATAATAGTGTATAATTTAAGAGCAAAGCATTGCAGACCAGATAATTCGCATAGCAAGAAAATTAGATCGAACTTAACATCGCTATAGCAATAAAAATAGCACTAGATAACAAAATAATAATTCTAGAACAGGCTTTTCAGCCATCGACAGCTTTCGCCAATTCAAGTAGGTAATTTCGCATTCTTGAAGAGAAATTTACCTCGTGCTCTGGTTGAAGTTTCTTGCGGTGCCTCGGTGGCTGCGCTGCTGGTGGAGACGCGTGCGCGCGCGCCGGGCCGGCCGCGGAAGCGCGAGGGCCGCGTGGGCGCCGCCGTGGTGGTGGGCGCCGGCGTCTCGGTGGTCGTGGTCGTCGTGGTGGTGGTGGTGGTCGTCGTGGTCGTCGTCGCCTCCTCTGTCGTGCTCAGCGACTCCGTTGTGTAAGACTCCTCATCGGACACAGTGGAACCTTCGAAACCGAGCTCGTCTACTGTCGGATTAACGTCGTTGTTCAAGTTTTCACCAGCCAAATAGGCATAGAGGTCGAGCGCGACCTTTTCCATGGCAGTCATGGTAGTGTATTCGGTTGTCTCTTGCTCGTAAGGTGTTGTTTGTTTGTAGTCTGCGGGGAGCTTCGAGTCGTCCAGGATTTCTTGGAAACGAATTAATCCCGACAAGCTGTGGCCCTCTCGAGCCGAATCTTTGCCTTGTGTCAATTCAGTTGTGGATGGTATCTCGGGTACTTCCGTAGTTGTTTTGCTTTCAGAAGAATATCTAGTCGGTAACTCTTTATATTGCTGAGGAATATCACCGGAGCTAGTTTTGAAGCTATCTAAATCGACAAGTTCAGATGCAGGTCGTCTGAAAAGTAAATAATAAACACTATAGGTTACAGTTACACGTAAATTGAAAAGTTATTGACGTTATACCCGTATGATTCAATTTGATTAATTACACAGTAAGGCGGTTGAACGGTTATAATTAATTAAAGCTAATTAAATACGTATAAATTTTCTTTCAATCTCTAAGACTCCGTCTTAATCAAAAGATAAGGAGTATTTATAGTTATAACCTGTAGCTTATTTAATTTAACTCTGGAAAATAAATATGTATGGCTTTCTAGACGCAGATATTGTGTGTTTCACCTGATATGCGCTCGGGTCCTGCTTCTCGTTTGGCCGATGGACTCGTCAGCTACATTATCGGTCTGGGGCCGGCCTCGCTGTCTAGTCGTTTCCGATGACACTTCTGGTACATACGTGGTTGAGCTGGCTGGGGCCAGGTTACGACCACGAGGTGGGAAACGAGTGCTTGATGGTAATCTATAGGAGACAGAATACCTACGTCAGCCATACAAATAACTTGAAGTAGAAGTGTAAATGGATATTTTAGTTTAAATTACCTGTCTTCGACTGCTTCTTCCTCGACTGGGGCGGGAGCGATAGTGCGGCCTCGCTGCCGGCCTCTGCCTGACACTGGCACTACTTCGTTTTGTTTCTCTGGTGTCGTTGTAGTCGTAGCACCAGATCTGTCGATAGAACTGTATTTGCTCTTTGCTTTCATTTCTTTGCCTATTTGATTGTCGGTTTCTGCCTTCTGAGGGCCATCGTGAGCGTTGTGGACTGGTTCTGCGGTTGTTGAAGATGCTTTATCTTTTCCTTCCTTTTTGCTGTCTTCATCTTCATCATAATAATAGTAAATGTACTCGTACTCGTAATCTTGTCCATTTGGTCCTTTTTTGACTTGAATACGTGAGTGTTGTTTTTGTTCCGACCCAGCTGTTTCCAATTTAACATTAGACGACAATAAACCGCTATTTATGTCATCAATAGTGTCGAAATTGATAGGAATATAATCGTAGGCCTTATTGGCGGCTGGAGTAGTTGTTAAAATAGGTTTTTGAGTCGTCGTTCCGGGTCTATCGTTTAATTTTCCTGACTCAGACATAGCTTCTAAAGCTACTTTCATTTTTGGGTTTATATCTTCATCTTTAACGTTTTCTTTTATTTTAATGTCTTCTATTTTGGATACCGGAACATCGATTTCAATTGAATCAGTTATTTTCCCCTTTTGGACTTTTTTAAGTACCGCTCGCTTATCTTCTTCAATAGACACGATACCTTCTGTAGCGTGTTTACCTCCAACTTTACCACTGTGCAATTTTTTGATAATTTTGTCATCTTCTGGCCTGAAATGCCGGTGTTGTGGGTGTTTTTCGGGAATTTTATGCGAGGTCTCAAAATTCCTTAATGGTATTTGTTGGCCAGAACTAACTATAACATATTCTTCGCCTTGCCGTGGCTCTGTGATAATCTGTACCTCAGCAATAGCTCGGTAGACTATACAGACTAGCAAACATCTGTAACAATGAAAAGAAAATTGGTTAGTTAGTGTACTATTGCCGCGTGACTTGGTGCACGCACTATGAGAAAGTAACGTTAGTGCGATAAGATCCATTTATGAGTCAGCAAGATGACATCTGCTGCTGCGCCTACGAGCGCCCGCAGCCTCGCGAGGCGCGACCCGACACAAAGGGTCTGACTCATCCACGGTTTCATCACCGCCGTCCCGGCGCGGGCCGCGATTTCGCTAGCATTCCAACAGATATGTCAAGTGCGCCGGAGACGCTGTAATATATGCACAGCTTACATACAAGTGGAACAACACTATTACTGTTACTCGTTTCGTAAACTTCAACAGTCGACACATTTGCATACACCTATCAATAAATTCGTGCATTACACAGCTGCAGTATTGAACGTTGAGAAATTATGTGAAATGTTTCTGGATGACTAGAACACAAACAATGTCGAACATTGCAATACGTTGCAAAGAAATGATGTGGTCGTGAGAAGTATTGGCGAAAACCAGAGCGTGGGTGTTTATTACGCTTAAGAATTCCGAACAAGTGCAAATCGATGAGGTAATACGACATCGCGAGCACTTTCGCCTTCAGAGAGATTCTCACGCGACGCATGGCATCGCCCGCGCGGCTTCCGCGCGCAGCTGCTGCCTGGCCGGGCGTTGCATTTCCAATTATTGGACTAGCTGTCAGACAACAAACTACTTATGGCTTCGAATCGATTAAAAAGTTCTATGATTCGTATCGACACACTACTTATCACTTTGATTATTAATCCAATTACCGAAGTCGGAAAAGGTGGCTTCCGTAGTTTGTTGCTAGCCTCGCTATTGGATGTGCGGCACGCGCAAGTGACGCGGGGGACAAAAACGATGACACAAGCAATTCCGAAATCGTAACGTTCGAAATAAATGTAAGAGCTCGGTAATACCAGGTTTCCTAAGTCTGGTACCAAGTCTAGGTTTATAAATTAGGCATTGAAATGAGTCTTGATAGTAATTATACCGCCGGTGGCGCCGGTTCGCTACACGTGATACTGGTTCCAAGAGTTTCAATTTCACTAGATGTAAGGTCGCACCGCTGGCAAGGCTATGTGAGCGTACTGACACATTTATAACAGTGATCCCTGGCTGCAGCTGCCGGCCGTGCAGTACACTCACACTCTTGCATACCTACATACATTTACATTTGGAGTGCAGCAGGTAAGCTGTCTCTAATATTTTGAGATTTTCATTATGTGAAGTACAACAAAATCTCTATTAATTAAGGAATACCCAATTGAAATTGAAACAAAAGATGAGAGACCTTGATTTCAGCTATATCTATGCCGTTATGATTCGTTTAAGCTGGCATTTTTTTCAAATAAATACGTATCAAACTCAATTCACATAGGTAGGGTACCTGTGTGACATGAAACTGCAGCGGTGTGGGGAGCATGCGTCAAAAACGGTACGTATACGACGTGTCACAGCGATTCCGTATCGTGACCGTTTTTTAAGCTGCGGCGGACCTTTATATGAACAAAGTAATAAGGTAGTTGCTCAAGTTAAACGATAAATCGATAAAGTTATAAAAGAGAATAAAATAATAAAAAACATACAATCCAAGTTACTCGCAAAGAGTCAGAGGTGCATTCGTATTTCGTAAATAACTTTTTACTTAAGTGTTAGTTGTACACAAACCAACTCAGGACGGCAAAGATTGGCTAACGTACCGACCAAGTGCCAGTAGGTGCAAGGCTAAGCTCATTACACTTCTTAATTAAGTTACTTGCTCAGCCACTTAATGATAGTTTTAGACTATTCTTGCGTACGGCTAGTTAAACACGCGTCGTTGGTTATTTGTTATGTCATTGTTAGCGCACAACGGCCATGAAACGGCCGTTAATGAAATGATTTTAATCTAAGTTAACAAAACGATAACAGTAGCTATCGTTAAAAAATACACGTTTGCTGCGTTTTTGTTTTTACCGACACTTTAAGAGGATAGGAGTCGAGCCACTTCTCCATACAAACGTAGTCCCCCGTTTTCTCCGTGAATAATGACATTAGAGCAAAAATATTTTTTTCATTAAATTTGTATCTGTTGTGGCCTGTTGTGCCTATGCCCCTACGATTTGCTTTTATCGATTTTCTATTTTTATTTTTTATTTTTTTTTATTTAGAATATCGTTAAAAGCAAATCGTAGGGTCATAGCCACAACAGATACAAATATAATATAAAAAAAAAATTTGCTCTAATGTCATTATTCACGGAGAAAACAGGGGACTACGTTTGTATGGAGAAGTGGTGCGACTCCTATCCTCTTAAGGGGTCAATTACTGAGTGTCCCGCTATTTACCTGTTATTGCGCTACGAACACGTAGCTACCTACTACTCTCTTCGCGTAGCATCGCTTCAAATAGGTCAACTCAACTCGTAGCAGCTAAACAGGACAATACCGATATGCGTTTAGTTGTACGAGCATCATATAGCTTATAATAGTTACGAATATCATTGGTATTTCAACTCTCCCAATTCCTGTTTAGGGCTCCGTGCCACTAAAAACTCCTCTACCGGATATTGTGTTGTCTTCCAAATCACGTAGACAGGTATACCAAGTTTCAGCTCAATCGGTCTATTGAAAGTGGTTCAAATCTTCCTTGCAAGATTCGTAAACATACAAACATACCTCTGTACAAGTATACAAAATTTAAGGTAAAAAAAGCTTGTAAAAATATGAACCGTTTTAATTAAGAGCGTGCACACAAAATTAGGTGATTTTGATGTTTTTCAAATGCTTTAGAAAGCTATAAATCCTTAAGTTTTTAAAGAAAAACTACTGTAACATATAAATAAACTCTTTTTCTAGGGATTAACGGAAACAAATATTTTATTAGCAACACAGATTTCTTTTACTTAGCCAATTTGTTGAAGGGTTTTCACAAAAATACGCGTCAGAGCTGTCTTTCACTTGAAAATTTTCCATTAAAATTTACCACAAACGATATAAACTTGTTATTATCTGATAGACAATATAGTCTACTGGGGATTAACGGAGAGACATGCATCAAATTATTGGTTTTTATTATTCAAATATCATTTTACATAATTTCAAAGTTGAACTATTACTTTATTTTTTTTCTCATTGATTTTAATGTAATTACAAATGAAACAATTTTATTGTAAATTTACAGAATATGTTTAGTCTAACCATATTTTTTTCATGGCTAAATATGAGTTAATTTATTTTTCACGATTTTTTAAACATTGGTCCAAAACCACTAAGGTCAGGTGGGGGAAGAGAAACGCAGGGATAAGAGGGCTCTACAGACCATAATCACTCATAACTCGACGAGTTATGGTCTGTGGTGCCTCTTACCCCTGCCCTGCCCCTGAATTTCTCTTCCCCGCCTGATATTATAATTACGTTCGTAAAAAATGTGTGCGCCCTCTTAAGATCACTTCATTGTCTAGTTGTTACATGCCTAATTATTAAATTATAAAGATTCAGGGATGTTTTTCAATAAGCTGTGCCTTGTGTAATTGTGTAATATAGGTAACGAATATTGGTGGTGAGATTTACGAATATAAGTACGTACACATTTATAAAAATATTCGTACTTGTAGCATCACTCACTCGCTTACACGATGAAGTATACAATACCTACCTAAAATATTTATGTCCGTAAGTGCTAAAAATATACCGGTATAAAAACCACATTTTGTTCTTAAGGTAGGTATTTACCAATTACTATTCAGAGAGGTGACATAACGAGCCAGTGGCTATGAACAGGTTTGTCGGAATATTTGTATAAACGGGGCTGAGTGCAAGCCACGATCGAACTAATTTGATCAAACACCGATTGTTGGTCGTGGGAGAGCAGTCGCCTGCGCCGCCAGTAGACCAAGGACCCGGCACATTTCTCACACGGTGCTGACTCGCTGCCTGGTGTTAGTTCAACAAATCTGTGTTATGTAATTACACTCTTGGGATGACAGACGAGGCTGCAGTTTGTAATAACACATACCTAGTATATTTTGTTACTCAGGGCTAAAAAATATAATAGATATCTACCCATACATCGCGCGATGGTTTAAGATCGCCTGGCGAAACTAGTGGGAGTTACATATTTTTTGGAATCGCGCCTTACTGTACATTTTCTTAAGTTGCAAGCATACATCACCATATATCATTATCACGCCTGTATTCCCAAATGGGGTAGGCAGTGCACACAAACCACTACATAGTTAGATAAAACCACAATTTCACGTTGTGTGGCCACTCATCTTTAGGTTTTAAGTTAGCAGGTATTAATAGTGACAGGTTCCTAGCCTGTCGCCTAAAATATACCTTAGTCGCCTCTTACGACATCCACGGAAGAAATGGAGGGGTGTTATTCTAAACCAGACACCACACGAAACTTGTCAAGTTACTAGATCACCAACTAATGAACAGCTGAGAATGTTGTTGTTGGACGTTGATATGATACCTAATGTTAATTTAACGCAGCGGCTGCTTCGACCGAAACGCGCCATTAGTAACGCTTATGTGGTTGCATGGCTATTGGCCGGCAGTTTGTAAATACGTTGTCCAGCAAGAAAAATGCACTAGCGTCTCTGTTGTATCATAACAATAAAACTTCAGATAACAGCTTACATAAGTCAACTATTAAACAATAAATACCTACCTATTAACAGACTTGACTTTTGAAGACGTATCGATGCAACATTAATTATTTACGAACTTGTTACTTCTGTCTAACTGGCACACAAGGCACATACATCTTTTTTTGTGTTTAAAAATATTGTATACTCTACTGGCATAATGTGAAGTAACTCCTGATAAGTATAGTGATATAGTTTTTATGTTCCTGAATGACGTTGGTCGTATTTGGGCTTAAGTATAAGTACATGATTTCATTAATCTTAATCGATTGGCCGCGGTTCAACAATAAGTATACATAATTATTGTCACTTGGAGAAACCCGGATCTGAATAATTTCTCCATCCGGATGTAAAGTTTATGTAATCGACTGGTTGTCATTAAAATATTTGTTAAGTCAACTTATGCACCTACTTGCTGCCAGATATACATTTTTATTTAAATTACGCATAAAAGTATTCGTGTCAAAGCTTAATTTAATCTATATAATTATAACGTGTACTGGTTTGATCGTATTGTGATATGACACGCCAATCGGTTAGTCAACTCAATTAATTGGCAGGTTGCGAAATCTAATATTTATGATTATTAATAGAAATTGTTTTGTATGAAATATTATTGTCCGATTAGCAAAGTGTTCAAGGCTTGTAAAAGGCTAAATTTTTATTGAGAAAGGTTTCCCAATAAAGTTAAAGTGGCTTTCGTAAGTCCTTGCGCTGCGTTGTACAATCGACGCTTTGGATCTAACGCTAGTCATGTTAAGTTTTTACCTTTTTACGCACTGGCTGTGCACCCGCCGCCAGTCGAGGACATTAAAATGGACGTGCGGGGAAACTATTCAACTAATTTAAACGCGACCTGTGAAGTCCGGTCACTATCGGTGAACAAGAATGAGTAAAAGTCAAACGAAGGTCTCATCGGCTCGATCCGTTACCTGTCCATTCCAACTGCCCAAAGGTCACCTCTTCTACTCGCAGCTAAGGCAGGCATCTATGCTACACGTGACCGAGCATTTCCTGTCTCCGAGAATAGGTATCTTTCTATCAAGGTAATGTATCGGTTGGAGACAATAACTGTAAAGCAGTGTCCTGCGACAAGGTCCGGGCGGCGGCGAGGCCGCTGGTGAACGGCGCTGCTCCACCAATTACGTGGCAAAATAACTACCGATTATACTTATTTCCCGGATTCACTGGCAAACTATGAAAAATAAACCGATTTTGGTAAGGCCAAAGAACACACTTGAACATTTTGGCCAAACGAGTTCTAAATGAATTTCTTTGGACTAAAAATATTTACTTTGACTAAGACTAAACATTATCACAGCTAATGTAAACAAGTTCCAAGTACCTAGGTATCGGGAAAGTTATGTGCATTCAATGTTATTAAAATAATATACATATTATTATATCCAAGTCCAACATCACATTGTAATAATGAGAGAAAATTCCTGCAATTGTCTAGCAGTAGACAATGTACGTAATATAAACGTGATAGGTAGGTAGGAGTGTGCACATTAACGTAACTGGTCATTACGGAGGCGCTGTGAGAAAATTGTTAATTGCTCTATACGCCAAAGGTACAATTGAGCCGAAGTATAATAATGTTAATGTTGTTACACTAGAAAACGCCCGATGCACTGTGTACAACTGATGTAAAGGCAGGGTGACTGGAAATCGTTAGATTACGTTATTTTTACTTTCAAATAAAAAGTAAGAATGACCTATGAATCAGAGGATGTAATAAAAATTCAGTAGTTGTGCGGCGCGTTGGCTATATTTCGTGTCGGCGGCGCGTGCCGCGCATACCGCGAGCGCCCGCCGAATACCTCCATAATATCGACAAGTACTCGAACATACCTGCTTCTTACGCCGAACCAGAGGAAAAGGCTACTGAACGCAAACGGTTACAATTAAGTAATCGATAGTAATAACCTATCGGATATTGCCAATAAAACGGCGCGTTAGGTAGAAATCATCAAAGTTTTACGGGCACTTAAAGGCTTAAATATATCTAGAATCAACGTGTTAAGTACTTTAATAAATGAATTATTAAATACTATAGTTAAATGGATTTAGTTTTATTGCTCTTCGAAGCTTAATGTTTAAACATTCTCGTACTACGGTAGGTATTGCCCGAATTTCTGATGAGGATTGATGATATTTTATGCTTCTGTCATAGATAAAAACTCATTATCCGCAGTAGGTATCTAGTCCTAAATACAAATTGTATGAATGTGTTTTTGGTAAGTATGTGAATCAGAACAAGAGTTTAAAGATAACTGATTTTGGCAAGTATTAAACAACTTCACTTTGATGATGCAACCAATTTCGTAAATCTATTAGGTATTTACTTACTTACCCGCTATTCTAATGAATAAATCTGTGAGTTATTTTCCTTGAGCTAATTTGGTATGCAATTCAGTGCAATTTGCAGTTTATGATATGAAACGAGTTCGCCTCTCGACACAAATGAATTCAACGAGTGCGTTAAATAATAATTTGTGCAATTTAAATTTCGTGGGTAGGTACGTAAATATTTACTCACTAAATCGAAATATACGGTGGTAGGTACTTCTAGCTAAAGATTTCTGATATATTAATACCAGCCAACATTTCTTTGTTATTAGCGACCAATACAAAACATATTCGATAAGACAACTTTTAATAATGCATTCAGCCAAAGGTTTACGGTGGCCAAACAACGATGTTTACAATATTTTTAAAACCTTTAACTTGTCACATAAATACCTAAACACAAACATCACACATAACTCATTTTAGTACTGAAGTTGACTTGAAGGCTTAGCTCTTAGGAATTTAAAAAGTATTTTTCAAGTAACAATGTTCATTTCATCTAACGTTTGTGGCTATTGATTTTGTTTACTTAAACAACTGACACGTTATTTTTCCATATCCAAACCCAAAGGACAACAATTGGACCCTATTACTGATGCCCTGCTGTCTGAATGTCTATCCTTCTGCCACAGTAATCTAATGATCATTTAGACATTGAAATTATCACCAGTAAACCAATGGCGTTAGAACTAAAAAGAAAAAAAAGGTAAAAGTAGGGGGTAGGCGTTTGTGAAGTTGGTTAGTGTTTTGTACGGAAATTTCCTTTTCTGTACGCGACTCTCATTTGTCAATTTGTTGTTCTTGCTGCAAGTAGGTATTTGCCTTAGTTTTCACGCATTCCTAGCGAAGGATGGGCCGCAACAACCATTCGATTATCGTTCTAATCACGGGCGGCGTTAATTGTTACGTGACCGTAATATAGTGGGAAGGTTGACGAACTTTGGTACCGTTCAGAGCATTACGAATTACGATGCAGTCCTTTGACTCGTAGGTGTGTAGGAAATATTTACGGCCTGCGATCGATCACGATAAGGACAAAGAACGATGGAAGTTTTTCCTGTGTAAAATTTGTGGGTATACGTGAACACCACTTGAAATTGGTCTGAATCTGAAAAATTATCGATTTTAGACTGGCACGTACAGGTGATCACTACACTAGATCCATAGGTTGTTCTTAATGGCTATTATACTCCTACCCTCTGTCCTAAAATATTCACTTTCGTATTCGTTTTTAAATATGTAAGTACATACGTACCGGTAAATTTTACTAACTAAGCCAGGACTTTTAAAATTACTCCTAGGTAAATATGCCATCATAAAAAATGCTTTAACTCTTTGCTGACTACTTTAGTGTTGCTTTTAAACAGCATAAAATAATCGTTAAATTTAAGTTCTGCCACAAATGGGCTTCCGGCTGAAGCAACGTGACAAGTAAACCGCGTCATGCATCAATTAAAAATTATACGAAGCCGTTAAGGGTTGTTGCCCACGTGGTAGGCACCTTGATACTTGCCAAATACGCTTCTCCAAGCGGAAAATCAACTTTTACCACAATGCCGGGTGAACATGTTTCGTAAAGCAGGAACTGTGCGTGCTTGGCAGCCGCCGACGATCGGCGGCGCGAACTATTTAAACTCAATACCGCACCTTTCTTTACATTTAATTAAACGCCTAGTTTTTCGGTTAATCGCATTTAAACTTATAAAATAGCATGTAATTGATGAGAGATCACACTAATAGGTTGGGAATTTTATTTGTGGTGTCATCCAACCTGAATTGACTTAAATCAGAATGGCAAAATATACAGGGTGGCCCATCTAAAACGGTCAGTATGGGGAAGTCCGAAACTATACGAGATACGAAAATCTCTTCTTAGGAACCATGACATCAATTCTAGTAAAAAGAAAAACTGCATTCATACATATAAAAAAAAAATGTGTACTCAGTCCGGGAATCGAACCCGGTTGTTTTGAAAAAAAAAAAACCTTTTTCTATTTCTATTTAGTTATCGATTGTGTAGGTCTTAAGCAGTAAATATGTGCAAGAAACATGATTTCTAAAATGAATAAAATGCATTGTTTTTACATGCTGCTAAACAGAAATAGAAAAAGTTTTTTTTTCAAAACAACCGGGTTGGATTCCCGGACTGAGTACACATTTTTTTTAAATGTATGAATGCAGTTTTTCTTTTTATTAAAATCGATGTCATGGTTCCTAAGATGGTTCCTTCGTATCTCGTATAGTTTCGGACTTCCCCATACTGACCGTTTTAGATGGGCCACTCTGTAGATAGTCACTTAATGGTTCGATTTGAATCAAGTACCTACATGGCTGTTATTTATCAAATGGTATCTAACTTTGCTTTTGGTACGACTACTAAAAACAAGATATGGAATTAATCAAACGTATAAATATTTTAAAGCAAATGGAGCGTTGAAAAATAATGATACACATCTACCTATACCTACCATTTTGCGCGCTATTATTATTCCATGAAATATCAAAATATGACTATATTCCGTTTCATATACGATTAGACTTTTAACGGACAAATTATGGTTTTTTTCCAGGAATCCAAAGTTAAAACTCGAAATCACAATTGCAATAACTTTTATTAATAATTGCTTTACCTAATGTTTTCTATAAAAATGTCAAGTTCTCGACATCAAAGTTTTTTACCTGGACTTAACCCCATTATTTAAAATCTTAACGTCACTGGAAAGGCAAAATTACTTAAGCGCCAAAAGGCCATTTCGAGAAAAAGCCGTTTAAAGTTTTTTTTTTACGAAAAAAATTCATAACTTTCTTTCTTATCATCCGATTTTAATAAAATGACTTGATATGCAATCCTTTTTTTTGCCTTCATTATTACCAATGTACAGCATATTACTTTAAAGGCTATTTTAGAAAATAATGGGCGCTTAAGAAATTACGACTTCATTTTCGAGTAAGCAAAATTTTCTTATGCGCCATCAAGTTAATTTTGTTTGCAATGTAAAATTACGGGTAACACGTATCCTAAAGGAATAGAAGTAAGGTAAAACTTACTTTATTGAAAGTGATTCAGCTATGCAGGTTGATTAAAATTACTTAAAGGGCAGATTGCCTTCTTCACGTGTCGAGCATAACGACTTAAAAGGCGTTCTGACAGTTGAGTAAGTACGGAACAATTTCTTTTAAGTAAGTATGCCGTAAAAATTGGTCGGGGAAAACGACGTTATAGATATGTTATCTCTTTTACAATTGCGGTTAAACTTCTGATGCTTTTGGTTGATTTATAAAGATGGCTATGCAACATACTGAAGTATTAAATTAAATGAAAATTGAGTTGAAACTACTACCTAAGTACCTATTAAAAAAAGTTTTTTTTAATCCTTACTAGTCCTTACTAGTCTTACTAATATTATAAACGTGAAATTTTGTGAGTATGGATGGATGTATGGATGGATGGATGGATGGATGGATGGATGGATGGATGGATGGATGTTTGTTACTCCTTCACTTGTTTGTTCCACTTTCACGCCGTAAGTACTGAACCGATTGCTTTGAAATTTTGCAGACGTAAAGATAGAAGTCCGGATTAAATAATAGGCTACTTTTTATCCCGAAAAAAAAAGGATGTTCCAGAGGGAAAACAAAAATATAGTTTGCTTGATAGATCGATATCGATCGAGGATAGATCGATATCGATCGAGGATAGATCGATATCAATCGATGGCCGATCGATAGATAATAGATCGATGGCGCTGTGTGTCATTTGAAACGAGAAATTTTCTTATAGTTGTGCTTTATACCGCAATATAACTAAGTTCCACGCGGGCGAAGCCGCGGGCGGAAAGCTAGTAAAATAATAATAGGATAAAGTACTTACTATTAGTTTGACGGATCTCATTAAAAATAGGCAAACATAGTATTTTACATGCACAGTACCACAATGCGTGCAACACAACATACAAAGGCCGAGTCAGAACCAAGGGAAGTAAAGGGGGGCTCAAATATATCAACGTAGTGGGACCCAAAAAGACCGTCACAAACGCACACCAGTAAACAGAAGGCTGGGATCAGCTCCAAGACCCAGGTACAACACAAAAAGTGAAAGAACAGGTCGAGCTGCTGGCCGAGAATAATAGAATAATGCTGGAACTCCGCCAGGGACAAACCAGACGAGAGACCCTAAATTCTGCAAATATTACATCGCAGGATGAAACGGAAACCGGGGAACAGGTACTGGACCGCATCCAAAACACCAACGAAGCCAAGAAAGGGTGGATCAAGGTGGAGAAGGTGCGAAAGGTGAAAAACAGGAAAATTATACTGGGATTCAGAACAAAAGAAGAAAGGGACAAGATGCGGGAAAAGGTAGAGAGAGATGGAAAATGACACTAAGCCGAAGAAATGAAAAATAAGGATCCAATGCTGGTCCGTCGGAATGTCCTCGCTGTTAACACCATCATTGAAGGCCTCGACAAGGAAGAAGACAGAGCCGAAGTGAGGTACAGTAAAAGACCCCGTAACCAACACATTGCGCATACAATCATAAGCGTCTCCACAAAGATATGGAGACGGTCGATAGAGCAGGGCAGCGTGCAACTGAAGTTTGACACACAACGTCTCAGCATGGGCTGAATAGATATAGTAAACAGGACGGAGATCAAACTGCTGGGACTCACCATCGACCACACCACAGGCTCACTTTCAACAAGCACGTATCCAACGTCTGTAACAAGGCGTTGGGTATTTACAGGCGACTGGCAAGGGCAGCGAGAGTCAGCTAGAGGCTAAATCTGGAGGACGTTAGTACCATCTATACAGCGGCAGTGGAACCTGTGATATT
The DNA here is from genome assembly GCA_005406045.1 of Adoxophyes honmai. Lineage (NCBI taxonomy): Eukaryota > Metazoa > Arthropoda > Insecta > Lepidoptera > Tortricidae > Adoxophyes > Adoxophyes honmai. The sequence continues at coordinate 80,456 of BHDV01052229.1, read as the reverse complement.
GTATGCCGCTAGTGCCTAGGCGCCTGCTGCTAGCAAGCTGGGTGTGCCTGTGTAGTAGGTCGATTGTGCCTAAGTTAACCGTGGTGCAGCATAGTGTGCGGCACCAAGCAGTCAAGCTGTACAACAGTTTGCCGAGTTACTTAAAGGATATTAGTGATGGGAAAGTTTTTAAGCAGCGACTTAGGCAATTCTTGCTGTAGAAATGTTTTTATAGTGTTAATGATTTTATTTCTAATTAATACGAAATGTTTTTATGAGTTTGTTCATGTTGTATTATTATTATTGTTCTATTTCCTACACGATTTGTTTATTGTTATATGGAATAAATGAACTTGAACTTGAACTTGTGCAGAAAAGGCTCAACGCAGTGCAGAGGGACTTTGCCTAGAGACTTTGCCGAGCATATCGAACGGTCTCCCTAAACTCGGCACTGGTCCTCGCCGGAATACTCCCCCTCGACCTTTGAGTTCGAGAGGTAGCCTCACTGTATGAGTCCAAGAGGGGGTTCTCCCGGGGAGAATTGGAGGACAGGGAGATCGAGTTAATGGCTCCCAAACTAAATGCCCCACACCCAGCGCAGCAAGTGACCATGGACTACAACAGCCTGGTAGACGAGGAAGAATACCGAAATTTCAGGGCGCATTTTCACGGACGGCAGCAAGATTAATGGCAGGGTGGGTACAGCGCTGTCCATATGAAATGGCGCAGCGGAGACCAGGGCCATCAAGCTTGCTCTGCCGTCCTACTGCACTATCTACCAGGCTGAACTCCTGGCCTTATGCAGAGCTATTCGTGCATAAGCACAGTGCGTAAGTATCGGGATATTCAGCGACTCGAGGGCGGCGCTCCAGACGGTGGTAACCTCCCACCCGCTGGCTGTGAATGCGAGAGAGACAATGTGGCGCTGCAGGCTTCAGGGCAAAAGCGTCGCATTGTTGTGGATCAAACCACACACGGGATTAGAGGGGAATGAGCGAGCCGACACCACATATAAACGACACCAACAATAAATATAATTCCATAAAATTTTACTTATTATCCTGTAGAAAGGTGTTTGATAATTTCTTAAACGATAAAAATGCATACAGCAGAGATGCTGATAACACAAACTTGCTTAAACAAGAGTAAGGCTAAATTACATACACGCCGTTTACTCGATAATAATATGAGGGCAAAATTTCTTATCCGCCATGCCTCATTACATATGACAAAGGTCTAAATTACTTAAACGAAGTTATTCCTAAATATCGAGTAGAGGACAAATACTTCTACAACAATGTTTTGTGGATAGCAGAAAGTAAATTTTACTTAAGTTGATGTGTGTACATTAATCCAGTAAGTAAAAATAACTGATGCGACACATGTAAAAAAAAGGGCGAAAAGTGTGTCACTTCAGTAATCGAAGAAAAAAAAATCCCCATTTTTACGGGTTACTTAAACGCCATCAAAGTACTCCGATCGCAATGTAACCTAGACAGATCGATGTAGAAAAATTCGCTGATTCCGAATATATATATAACTCAATATGGCCATTTTGGCGTTTAAGAAATTTTGCCTTTCCAGTGACGTTAAGATGTTTCCCGACCACTACAATATCATAATTTCTTGAAAATTTGTGAGAATTGACCGTTAAATTGAAATCTTAAATGAAAGGAAGTGTTGGTAAACCTTTGGCATTTTAGGGCGTTGCGTTTGTTGAGATTAGAATGTGTTATCATTATTCTTTTCCAAAACATTATTTTTTGAGGATGGAGAGAAAAAAGCAGTGAAAGATTTAGGCCGGCCACATAAATACGGAATTCCGTTTCGGAATCTCGATTCGGAATATCTGAACGCATTAAATCCATACGCATATATGAGTCTGTATGTGGCTGGTCCATAGATTTATATAGATTGACTGCGTTCGATATTCTGAATCGAGGTTCCGAAACGGAATTCCGTATGTATGTGGCCAGCCTCATACACCAGGAGTGTACTGACTACCTCACATTAGTTTTCATTTTCTTATGCACCCTTTTGTTGGATCAATTGAATAACAGCAACCTAAACTACACGGAAAATTAGCCGACCACTTAATTTTTTCACTTTTACCTGTCAAATCTGAGTTAGGTACCACATTATTTAAAAAATGGAAGGTGGGTGAATAATTTAGCGCAGAATCCCTACTAAACTAACATACATACATACAATCACGCCTGTATTCGCAAACGGGGTAGGCAGAGCACACAAAACGCTAAATAGACAAAACGAAGACCAAGTATTTCACGTTTTATGGCCACTTCTAGCATATTATTTTTTAGGCTTTGAGGTGGCAGGTACAATTGTGGCAGGATATGTCCTTAGTTGCCTCTTACGACATCCATGGAAGAAATGGAGAGGTGTTATTCTAAACCCGACACCATAAGTATTTTTTTTAAACGATAACACAAGATTTACACTTAGGTATCAGTTGGGTTCGACTGGATACTATAATCTACGAGATTTGACCGAATAGTAGATAGGTAGTCACGTGGAAGAAATGTAGTGAAACTTGTCCCGGCGGATGCGGGAACAGCGGGCAGGAAATCGGGGAAATAACGTTCCGATCGAGTGGCACGGCGGCGACGCGTGCGCGTCTGTCGTTAATCACTACCCGGCAGTCCCACGGCGGGCGGACACTGGAGGACACCTAGGTACTACATTACCAGACCACTTTTTACAGTTCTTAGTCGCCTTTTACGACATCCGGCGAAAAAATGGAGAGGTTCTATCAAAACACCACACAGGAAAAATAATTACTACTAAAGCATGTCCAGAATAACAATACTCGTTGATATGGCTTGGACGAAGTTACTAATAAATGGTTTATGGTTTCATCTAGCTACAATCATCAATCTTCTACTTAAAAAGCAACAATACTTTTGGAATTGTAGGGGCGCAAAGTCCGAAACGATTCACTTAATTCATCGGCGCATTCCTCTAAAGGTCATCGGCAGGAAAGTGAAACTGTTGAGACCGAAAGTGAAGCTTACAAAATATGAAGACGCACATAAATATCCGCTTGCGCCGACCCGCGGCCGGCGCCCGCGCGGCTTCTTAATGTCACTGATGCAACTCCATTCAATGTCACTGTTTACTTCTGACTTTATGTTGCCTTTAATCAAAACGATCTGATGAAACAAAGTGGAATAATAAATATCATAGGTATGTCATTTACTTATCGAAGGACAGGAGAATACATACATACTTAATTAAACTATAATCGGGTATAAAATTTAATACTGTAAAAACCTTGTAGTTTGCATTCCAAATACTTATAGAATTTTCTAAGCTAATTATATTTTATTCTTTATGACAGAAAACAAAAACCAATCTTAACCAAAGAAGCCACGATTTGAACCTACTAATCTAATGAATTTACCCACTATTTTGCTTTTAATTAAAACAAATTTGAAGACTACGTAACGTAATGTAAGACGTTGTAATGTGTTTAATAAGTGACCGGTTATAAAACTAGTGAGCCGAATGGTCTTTCTCTTTCACCACGACTATCAATTTATAATACAGTTAGAAGACAATTAACCATTGCTCTCCAACTCAGCCCACTGACAGCCAGGTCACGATTTTATGGCGAAACAGCATAATAACGCGTGCTGCCTATGAGAGCACTTATCAACGTTACTTCAACTTTTTTCAATAAGCGAGTACTTACATTCACAGATAAATATTTAAGCGTTCTAAGCCACACTCGTGAGCAAACAATGTCGCTTTACGTATTGTGTAACTTCTGGAGGTAGTGGCAAAGGAATATTTTGCATTGCCTAGACATTTTAGGCTTAGATATTTTTAGGCTTTCATCAAAATGTGCATAGTTAGTTGGTTTATTTAGGGCACGACCTGACCGCATTCTTGGCACGCTGCGATGACGTTGCGTGCTGTTGCTAAACTGCATTGATTCTATCATTGGGCTACTGCAACTATTGAAGGGGCGCACGCGCCGAGAAAAATGCCCCTGTAATTTGCCGCTACGAGCTTGACCGCGCTGAAACTATTAAGTAAGTTACGTCAATATTTATTTACGACTGAATATAGGCGTTCATAAATACAAGTTTTTCCAATCAGTAATTGATGGAGTTTAGGAAATAGACCGTGACTTAGGTTATTGTAATGTCAAATCTTCTCTATCACCAAAATATGTAAAGATATTTCATAACGCAAGTCCTTAAGCTGATACATAATGATAATAAAAGTATTAGCTATGCTAATTAAGTATAGGTCACTCGTCTCCACGAGGCTCCGGGTGTCATTTAAACAACGAGTTTTGGGTGTTGCGTAAGCGCAGCGATTAGCGAGCGTTGGGTCAGCGCGTGACCCGCCGGCGGCGCCCGCACCGGCTGCCCTTGACATATCGGTTCATTGTAGAAAGTGCAAACCATCAAACTCGACCGCTCTAATATTTCCAACGAATATTTGACATTTTACAAATTATTCCTTTGTTTGTTTTTTTTTTTGAGATGAATTAGGAATCTCCTAAGTATTTTTCGTGGTTTGAAAAGGTAATTTTATCGGACTCGGCCTAGGGCATAAATAGATTTCGAGAAATTAAAGTGTCAATTACAGCGAAGAAAGAATTCCACGCCATTATTCTATACAACAGAAGTTAAGGGGCAAACTAAGTTTGCTTTAATCCGTATAAAAACCATATTTACGATTATCATTTTTTTTTCCTTTAGTTGTACTGTGCGACATTGTTCCACGTAAAATTTCATGGTTGTAGGTCAACGGGAAGTACCCAGTAGTCTTTAGTGGGTTTGTGAATCCTTTGGAAATATAATATCCTTACTCGTTATCCTTATGTTTTGATCTCGTATATTTACTTACATGTTTGATTTTTTCTCAGCTTTATGAAATCGCATACCTTAGTATCTAACTATTCGGTATTAATTTCGACTTTTTACTAATATATCTACGAGCTCCTGACAAACAGACAGATGGATAACAAAGTGATCTAAACATTACTAGAGTTCCTCTTAACTTTTACAGGTACGTAATACTAAACACGCAGTTCTACGTCATATTCACACCTCGATTTGAACTAACCGCTTGAAACTCCAGGGCCCTTAGCCTTGAATGACGTAGTCACCGTTGACCTGCGCCGGCGGCGGTGTGCATATCTGATAAAAACTTTATTCCCTACTCGCGTGTGGACATTATGGACAATGTCGTTCCCACGCGGTCAAGACTTGTCCCATTGTTATCAGCGGCGGGCGTAAGGTTTAAGCAATTTTGGTAGCTCACGGAACTAACAAATATTTGTCATCGCCAGTTTCCATTGTCAAAAGATACTAGGTACCTACCTCCTTGAGCAATAATTTGAGAAAGAATTTCATTAGGTTCCCTCACGATTCAGAAGGGTTTATTACCTTTTCGTGAATAAATATACAAACGCTGGAGCGTGACAGGTTACACCTCACGACCTAAAATTCTCGTATCTGCCTGATTTTGAAAATATTGAGTGCTTATTCTATCATGGGATCTAAGGGATTAATAATAAGACCAATAAATTAGCTTTCAAGCTCTCTACAGTAACGCTGATACAATGTAAAAAAAAACACGATACAAGTTGGATTTTAATGCTCTTCATGCGTAATGGAACAGATGATTCGTGGTTATTGAAAGCATGAGGGGGAAAGCTACGGCGTAACATCTCGGCGAGCGCCGGCGGCCATCTGCGCCGGCGCCGGTGTCTTCGATGTGGACAAATCATTGCATAACCACCACATGATAAAAAAGCGTAAATTTTTTTGCTGTCACTCTCTGCTGGAGACTTAGGTAACAATTTCTCCGATACTACTTTTGTTTAGGATATTTGGCGCTCAGGATACACAGCAATACGGTGCTGCAGACTTCAGGTCACACTTACGTCCTCATAGATCCTGTTTGAATATTAATGTTTCCCTATCTCGTAACAATTTTTGTCTGGGAAAGGCTTTCATATAACTTTGACGGACTCCTTCCGTTAATTTACTATGGGCCGAATCAATACAGTAAAAAATAATCCTTTCATGCGGCTTATGACGAGTTTAAATCTATCTGTCTGTGCGTTACAGCTGATTATCTCTGGAACTACAAATGCTATATACAAATCGTCTTGAATTTTATAAAAGGTTTAGATACACTTCAAATGAGTGTTTGTCATATAAAAATATGTGTTTTTTTTTACAAGAAACATTAATTTAAAGTGGGTTCATGAAATGGCTTGGCTGGCACTTTTGAAGCTTTTTGAATTGTATGTTGAGGCATTTTGAACAAAAACGAAAAATGAGAGATTTGATTACTGTGCCTCCTATCTTCAAAGTTATGAAGATCGAAAACATCAGCAATTCATAGTAAAAAGTATATAAGAGTATAAAGTATACTCACATGAAAAATAAAATCGCGTACAAATTATATTTTTAATTTGACGTTTCAGACGCTTCGTCGTAAAATCCAACACACCTTCGACGATTGTTTAATAACAATGTGTGAAAATCGTGAAAGTTTAAGTAGGTAAATCAGTATTTAATGTGTTCTAAACTCCCGGTGTGAAAGCCCGACTCCCTCTTGGCTGGTTTTTGTTGCGACTGCGGCTAACTGTTGCAAAGGGGGTTAAGCGAGTTGACAAATTAAAACTGACTAGACCTTTTTGGGAATGTGATTATTGCAGAGTAAATATTTTATGCAAAATTTTTAGCGCAATACAAAATATATATAATATGTTACGTTTATTTATGTATAATATCTATAATCGACTCACTTATTTCCAAATAAATGTTTTTAGTTCAATCTTTGCACTGAGTAAATTACTGCATTGGCCGAGTGACCGACATTGTTCACACGAATTTTGAGCGACAACGTGATTTTTTTATTTTGCATCTACCAAATTACATTGGAGTGTGTTAGTATATGTATATATGTATGTAGTTACGTAGGTATGTTCTGTACGTGTAACCTTAATCTATACTGAAGCAGGTCCTATTCATACTAGTCAAATTCCTTTTGAAATTGCTACTACAATAAATTCGTAATACCTAGGTACGTCGGCAGCTTTTCAAGCAGGTCTTGGGTGACTCGGAGCTTACGCGTAAAAGCGAAAGTGAAGGTCGTGCGAAGACGCGTCTCACGGCGCGGCGCGGGCGCAGCGCTGCGCGGGCTACGGGGCGCCTTGCAATACCATCAAATTCCTGCATAACGCGCCGCCAAAGGATTTTCTCGCACGCACTCAACAACTGAATATTCAACTAAAATCCAATAGTGAAACTAAACAAAAACTAACGTGTAAACACATGGGAGTTTCCTAAGTACGCCCACATTGCCACGGACAGGGCGACGTGTCTGGTAACAGGGGAAGGGGACCGACTTATGCAAGAAGCACGAACAATACAACCGGTCAATGCATACCACAATCGCTAAGTTTGGACACAAAACGCGGAGCTCTCACCGCAATATCATTACTTTATATTAAAAAAGCGTGTGTGTAAAACAGACATTTATAAGTAATAATATCTTCATTCACAAAACAGGTTGTAATCTATTTAATAAGCCCAAAGCGCCGTTACATTTTAATGGGTCGTAACTAATATAAATTAAAATTGGTTTAAATACCGCTCGTCACGTTGGATTCACTTTCTATTTTATGTGTGGCTTTTCGCGTCACTTCTTTATTGAAAATCTGTATCGCGGTGAAATTCTCGCTGATTTGTATTCAAAAACAAGTGCCGTCCAGAATTCTACATCAGCTTTACAAAGCGCGATAGGTACCTCGATTTGTTTTATACCGGCGAAAGTAAAGCAATTCTGTAACAGACGTAGTGACTTAAATTGCCTAATTAGGAAGTGTCACGAACAATAACAACTCGAGCGATTGTTTGCTTACGTACACATAATAGCGATCCACCAACAGATAATAGGGCACGCATATTATGTTTTTATTTATTTCTCGGTAAGTAAGTAATTTTCATTAAAAACGTGTAACAGGATCCAATGGGTAGATACGACAAATCTCTCTATTATGTTTCCTCTGTAATCGTGATCAGTTGACACTGAAATTTTGAACAATTAACGAAATTTCACAAATTAAGAAAATAAAATGACGATTTTGGTACAAAAAATATTTTTCGTTTTTTACTTGTTCTGAATAATTGAAAAAAGATAGTTAGAAACATGTTTTGGGTAATGCTCATAGTTAGAACATTGTATACGATATTGTAGAAAAATATTTGGCAACAGTGTATGAAAAGTTTTTTGTATTTATGTATGTAGTTATTTCTATCTTAATACGTCCACTCTACCCCGGAACACTATCGTGCAAGTCCCACTCATGCTTCTCCACTTTTTTAATTATTAGTGCTTTCGATTCAATGACATTGTCCGTGGTATTCAGCGATGGCGTGCTAGCTAGACAAGTGCGTGTGAAACATTTTTCTGTTAGCTGTAAAATATAGGTATGATTTGTGTTAAATACTAATGAGAAATTTGACAGTATCTATATTATGGTTTTGTCTATTGGAACCTTATCTAATTAATTAATGTAAAGCATTTTTTATAAAATACTTATTAACTTAATTATATTTTTCATGAATCCACATGGATGTTTGACTCGCATAAGTTTATGTTTTTGTCTGGTAGTGCCTTTTACTAAGTAGGTACAGCTTTCCCAAGAAAATAACTCCGATCGGCTGTTACCGTCTGCGCCGAGAGTAGGGTTGCCAACCCTACTATATAATATAGTATCCTACTATATTAGGGGTCCAACTGCTATATTTTTATATATAAAATATAGTAGGCAAAACTACTATATTTTTATCATCAAAGTCGCTAAACTTGGTTTCTATTTTTTTATCACACTTTCAGAATATTTCTGAACGAAAATGTTACTTACATTTACATACACCCCGCAGTGCTTGTATTGCTTTGACAATTTCTTGAAAAACAAAAATTTGTTAATGAAAGCTCAAAGCAGTAAAAATATATGTTTAAAAAATAATTAAATATTATTTGAAACCTACTATATTTTTTATTAATAATTCCCGAACTACTATATTTTTATGGGTTCTGAAGTCAAAACTACTATATTGGGTCCAAAAAAAGTTGGCAACCCTAGCCGAGAGGGACAGAACGATATCCGAGAGTAGCCGAACGTTTTAAGAGTCAGGACGCCCATACTAGCTAATGGAATCAGTTTGGGTGTCTGATCATTACCAACATGACGAACCAAACTAGGATGGCACAACGATATCTGTGTATATTATCGATATTGATAAAATTGATAACCAAAAACAACGCAAGAGTTTAGCGCGCGAAAGTCTCTTTTATCATTATTATTATTTTGGTAATACTGTAAGCTAAGTAAAACCGTTTAATGATAAACTGTACTGACGTTTTGTTTTAGTATGATGGTAATGATCTGCACCCAAAGTCCATAGAAAAGGTTTTTTGTTCCTAGTTACGCCAGCCTGGACATATGTCATGAGTCATCTGTCTGTGACATCAATCAATAACCAATCAAAACTCGAGTGTTTAAAATCTTTTTTATCATTGGTAGATCGAAGTTTCCCGCGTCACAAAATTCGTCAACTGCGCAGGTATGTCCAGAGGAATTATTAGTTCGGTAATACTGTACTAGCTTTCCACCCGCGGCTTCGCCCGCGTAGAATTCGGTTATATTGCGGTATAAAGCACAACAAAACATGCTTATATTCGTTTGCAATATTTTACCTTATTTTAAACGATACACAGCGCCATCTCCAATCCATCCGTCAAACAAAATATATTTTTGTTTTCTCTCGGGATTTTTTCCGGGATAAAAAGTATCCTATTATTTAATCCGGACTTCTAACTTTACGCCTGAAAATTTTCAAAGCAATCGGTTCAGTAGTTACGGCGTGAAAGTGGAACAAACAAACAAACAAACTCACTTTCCGATTTATATAATATTAGTAAGGAAGTAAGGATTTTTTCTTGATAAAGTATTATCGATATTAACCAACTTAAGTTAGGTACCTAAGTACCTAACAAAACTGTCGGAATCGCTAGTAGTGCAAACTTGGAACCATGAAATGGATGATACAACTAAAATGAAGAAAGGAAACAGCATATTTCTTGTACCTATATACGAATAGGGATTACCTACTTATTACATTATAGCAAGTGAAAACAATCTTAAGCATTTGTTTTCTTAAGCTCTCCTTCCGTTTATCGTTTGTTCTGTAGCAGAAAAACTGGAGGAGACTGAAATACAGCGGTGAATTAAATGGAACAGCTGATTCAATTCTTTTTATTCATGCGAATATTTGAATAAGAAAATTAATCCGGATTTTTTTTCTTAGTAAAAAAGTGTTATGTACTTGTTCATACAGCAATACAATAGGATCTCTAAATCTATGTTAAGTTTCAGTTCAGTTATAACTATTTTCTTATGATTGTATTGAAGTGCATAAAATAGAAAAAAGTCTCTTGCATCATTACGCACAAAATGTTAGCTTCTAACGTTTATCTGTGAATTTACTCCCGTCACATCCTTTGAGGTGTTCGGAAAATAATTTCATACCTTATTTACACTTCTAACTAGTTATACTGAGTTCAATGGTTTTATTTCAAGGAATTGTTAACTGTAGTAGTGTTCCTTAAACTGGAAACGTTGTTATTATTTAGGTACACCGTGAAAATAAATGCAAATATACGCGATCGTTATTTATAAATTCGAACCAAAGTCGTGACAGCCAAACTTCGTCACATTGAACTCGGGGCAGGTATTGAAAGCGACAGTGGGCTGTTTTTATGACCTGAACTGACCTTCGATTTAAATAAGTGGTTCCCTACATCTGCATTGTAGGTACATGTTTTCCTTAGTCCTCGAATATCGCCAGTTCGATTACCGAGAATTTTGTGGTCAAGTCTTTATTTAAGAAAATAACTTGTCTTTGATACTTCTGAGGTTTTCCTCTTCTGCGAAATTCTTTTCGCTTAACCTTTTGAACGCCAAGGCGCGAAGTGAAACGCTGTGCTCCTGACGCCAAGGCAAAAATCGTTTCAAATACGAACGAACA
>BHDV01052229.1:34023-67673 GCA_005406045.1 Adoxophyes honmai | reverse complement strand
TCGGCCCGCCATATAACGTCGTGGCGTTACGGGCACTGATTTGCGATGACGTGAATTGGCGTCTTTGGCGGTCAAAAGGTTAAACAATCTTTTGACGTGACGTTAGCGCCCAGCAAGCTTAACCCGGAACGACATGATTAGGCGAAAATCTAATTAAACCAAAATCAATTAATCAGTCAATTAATTTTTTGGGATTACGCGTGTTGTACTACCATTAAACTCTTGTTATTTAATATCACTTAAGTAAGCAGTAGGTAAGCCATTAGCCAGGTGCTAAGTATGAAAATTATTCAGATATTAGGTAGGTAGTTGTGTTTCAGTTGCGTTTTCGTAGATAGGTATATTTTTTATATAGTTTGTTTTATTTCAGTTGAATTATGCTTTAATTCTGTGGTTAATTTGTATCAAATATATTTGGGTTTCAGGCAGATTGGCGCATTCGTTGGGAGAATCAACTGATGGACGGAAATTTTTAAAAACCAATTTTTGCTTGAAATTATTAGGCCTTGTGGTAGAGAATAGCTAATGTAAATTCTTTGTATTTAGGTATGATAAGTATCTAAACGTGGTAGTATGCATGTTGGGTCTACGAAGCTGACCAATGACTTCTCTCAATGACCTTTAGATATACTTAGATTGGTTCAATAAAAATTACGCATTTTCGTCGTTTCCTGGACCCTCAGGCAATGTCACATTTTAGTAACACTAGGGTAAAAAAATAATATATGTTGGTAGGCAAGACTCGCTGTAACGCGGCCGAAACGTCGAGAAGGTAAATAAATAAAATCGCGATTAAGTCCCGCGTACATATAATTATAGGCAAGACTTAGCCCTAATTGTTATAAATGTAAAAAAAGTCAGTTACAATCAACTAAATACTGAATTATGGAAACAAGTTAACAAGTTAGAAACAATTAAATAAGTTAATGTTCTACCTTCAACAAACAAACATTCAAAATGTGCACGCTGAAGGCAACATGTTGTGTGCCTTCTGTCATACATATTATTGAATCTGTTATAGAAATTAAATAGTCACCAATTTCTTAGGAAAGAAGGATTAGACCTAGTTCTACAAGCATTACAGATAAACAAAGGACAATGAAAGTTGAGTAAGTCGAAAGAGTATGGCGAGTCAAAGTGCTGCAGTACGTGTTTCCTCGCCCTCGCAAAAGCTCCGAGCGTGTTGGTTGCACGTCCCGTGAACACTCACGACGACGATGCGACTGTTATTGTCGCGTCATGACTTTCCTACAGAGCCTTATTACATGACTATAATGTTAAGATGCAAACATAACTTTCTGCTATTGTGTTATAACGTTATAGCACGTCATCCACTTAACACCTCGTGTCGCAAGCTGTCGGTTCGAGATCTTTGACAATGGAGCCCGTTAAATTGACTAGACGATAATTCATCAATAAATTGTTGTCAAGATGTCGGCAATGAATAAAACTAGAATGAGTTTACTTAAGCAAGTCACCGAGTTAACTATATGCTAAACTTCCGTTCAGAATAACTGATAAACATTTTCTCTTGTGAAATGGGACGAGTCTATCTACTTTCGTCGTGGATGCGATGGCAATAAACAACTCGCCACATTTACGCGGCGCAGGGAAACTGCGCCGGCGCTTCTCGTGCGGCGGAAAGTTTCACGGTGGTTAACTTTGACCTGCACCCGAGTGCCGCAAACTATGATGAATGCGTTGTTTCCCTAATTTCTATTTAGTAATTGATTTTTGTTGCCTAGGAACAAGTCTGAAAGTTAAAACGTTGCTAATTTAGGTGTGGTCGTTCGTCGCATGATTGATAAGAAATACCAATTTGCCGCAATGTTTAACTATCTGAATGGCTCTTTATAGTGCCTTCCATGCTTTGTGTCTAAAACCCGTCAGCCTCGCCGCGCGCAGGACGGCGAGCGGGAGCGGCGCCGGCGCCGCTCGCAGGGCGCGAGGGCGGCGCGCCGTGGAGACAATGTACTCGCTAAGTCGTGCATATTTAAAAGCAAATGTTTCGCAGCCTTCATTGAGAAACACGCGCCCTCATTCGTGATGTCAGCCAGCTGCCGTTGAGCAATGAAAACCTGATTTCCGAGCAAGAAATCAGATCACATTTTCGTGGCGTTGAGCACGATGCGACATCTCTATCCCGGAAATTATTGCGTAAACCGGAGGCGCCGCTGCACGTTGGTTGCCACACAATTCATCTATGCAAACATCCGATGAAAGTGACAACGCGCACACTGACAGGTTTGTGGTGCAAAATGCGCATCATTGGCTTTTAGATTATGTACATATAATTGCACTCGCTACTATTAGAAAGTGATTAGCTTATTGGAACGTTAAATTACGTTTACCTACCTACTTATTCGGTAATTAAAACAGTAACTGAAAGGTATTTTTAATTTTAGTGTTTGTTGTATCTTTAAAGCTAGCACTTACAGCGTAATCCTGGCGATCATGGTGGTGCCGGTGCGGTGCGTGGCGGTGCGAGTGCTTGGCGCGCGCGCGCCCTGCTCGGTCGGGCTAGGGCTGCAACAGAAACTCACGTCAGCACACGCGCCTTTCCCAAACACAGTTGCGACAGTTCAGCTCAACGAGGAAGCTACATCGCACATTTAAATGCAACGTTAATGTCAGAGAGCGTTTAAATGCCAATAGCGGCGACCTTTGTGGGGTTGCGCAAGCGAGGATCGCCGGTCGTGTGAGAAAGGCGAGTGTGGGACGCACCGGAGGGGGAGGGCGACGCTGCGACGCGCTGCCGAACGGCGACTAACCTCGCCTCCGCGCGCGCCGCTCCTACTTATAGCCGCGCGCCCACCGCGCCGGCCCGGCCGCGGCCCGGCGCCGCGCCGGCCGCCAGCCCTGCTCCGTGCTCCATGCTCCCGCCTGGACTGGACGCGGTCTTCTTCTTCTGTCAAGTCCGGGACGCTCAATACTTTGGGTCAAAGGAGCCTTAACATGCAAGCGTTAAATTTATCCTAGGTCTAAAATTTAAAAGTATTTCATACACGCCAGGCTAGAAAAGAACTTTTTTATTTGGGATGTAAATTATTGTGTTAGTAAATTAATCTTATTCGATAATTTCATGAAATATACATATAAATGTACCAATATTTAAACATTTTACGTAAAGGGGTAAGTCCATTTTAACGTACAAATTTTTGAACTACTTAAAATGATGACGATTAAAACTAAGCCAACTGAGTCAGGGACAAGCACCACCACCATAAATAAAAGTCACTTTTTAATTGGCAATACGAAAAAATTTACATACAGTGCCTATTATAAACGGCGCACTCGTAACAATAAATAAAAACATTTTCATTGCATAAAATGCATAGGTAGAATGTTTTAAGGTTAACAATCAAATATAAAAGTTATTACTCACGTAAGTTATGTTAGTTTTATGAATAGAAGAGAATATACGTTCATTTAGTAGCAGCGTAGAGTCTAGCCGCCTGCGCAGATGCTACGAAAGACATCAACGCGCAGCGCGGGCCACCGCGCGCTGCTACGTTTAGAATAACAGCGTTCAAGTCCCATTTCAATTATTCTATATATTTTATTATAAGGAAATTGAAGTCATCGCTTTTGTAAAATTAAGTATAAGTACTTAACTTCGTTGATTTTTAAGTAAATGAGACATTCCTTTCAGCATGTCAATAAGGCAAGCTTGCTCTAAATTTTTCTTCTTGAAAAAATGTTATATCACTGCTATTACTTCCTGTACGATAATTTCTTCTATACTGTAAAGACGACAGTTAGTGTATCTGTGTGTTTTAATACCCTGTACTATGCTTCTTCATGGGAAAATCGGTGGACAAATTTGATAAGATTGATGCAATTCGCTAGACTTAAAAGACATGCTATTTTTTATCCCGGAAAACTGCATCGTTTGCGGAGAATTTAATTAAGATAATTATACGCAAACAGTGTCACGGGCAAAGGCCAGTTTAGCTCTAATCTTCATAAAATCAAATAAAAAGAACTTGTAGTAACGTTTTCGCATATTCTCAGATTAAGTACGCAGGTGAATTTACAGAAATGAGGTAACGGCAGCAGATGCGTCGGCGCGCCACGGTTGGGCAACGAGGAAGCGAACCCGCCGGCTTAGCACAAGCTACTGGTGAGTAATCCCCGAGTCGCACTCCTGCGCATTGTCACATTTACTGGTTACGAATACATAAGCAAGAATGATAGCCGAGTTTCATTCGCTTATGAAATGAGGTACATTTTTGGAAGGCTCATTCTTTGAGACCTAAATGTTGAGCGTACTTTTGTTTTCTGAAACTGCCAGGTTTGTCGCGATCGATCTCTTACGATCGATTTTTGCATATTATAATTAGTGGTCGGCTGGTCGGCAATAATCTTAGGAAGGATTTAAGTGGTGGGGGTAAGTTCTCGCATCGCTTTTTCCAGGTAAACCTGTGGATAATCCACTTGATAGTGGTTCTCCGCGAATTAATCAAAATGGAGTAGTAAAAACCTATTTTCAGCGGATTTTTTTTTGGTATAATCGACACCCTCTTCACTCGCCATTGACGGTTGATAACTGGCTTCCACGGCCGCGTAGTGTTTTAAAAAGCCAGACCAGATTACGCTGATGCTTCCCTCTTATAATTGTTTGAAATAAGATTTACGAAGTCGATACAAAAATTCATACCAAGTAATACACAGGAAGTAAAATATATCAGTTTCACATAAATCTCGGGACTCGGCCATTATGACGCGCTACAATGTCGCTTTCTGATCAAACTGGTTTACTGTACACTCATTACTGGAGAATTCTCAGCAGCTTACGAATCTATTGGAAACACTAGTGACAACAACCGTGAAGAATTCCCTACACAGTATCAACGCTAACTATGGGGATGGCGGAGGTCGTCTAGGGTGAAAGCCCATGCCAATGAATGTCATAAGCTTCAGTAAGTAGGTATAGCGCTTTGTGTCCTTGCCTTGTTATGTCGATTGCGCATTAAACGTGTTTATTTAAGGCTTTTACATCCCGCAACTGGCTAGCAAAAATGAAAAAGGTTAATCAAAATGTTGAGGTCTTAGATCTTATAGCCCATTTAGATACATATACTAAGTAATTTAGGTTTTTTGTACTATTTTCTTTGCTTGTCTTACACGACATTGCTTCGTGCCAAATTTTATGATTGTAGGCCAATCGGAAGTAGGGTA
The DNA here is from genome assembly GCA_005406045.1 of Adoxophyes honmai. NCBI lineage: Eukaryota > Metazoa > Arthropoda > Insecta > Lepidoptera > Tortricidae > Adoxophyes > Adoxophyes honmai. The sequence continues at coordinate 62,492 of BHDV01052229.1, read as the reverse complement.
GGTACCGTGTAGGTTTTCAGTTCCTTTTGCGAGTGTTTAGCTCGTTCGACACGAATGATCTTGGCTTTTGATTGCGTAAACTTAGGTTTGACTAATGAAATCTTGGTGTCTATTGGGTATCAATTTTCATTTATTAAAAAAGTACCAGACAGACAAGGGGAAAGTAACAAAATTTAAGTTTCTCAATCCGTTATCTTTGATACTATATTTTTCCTGACATACCTGAATCGAACTAAACTGAAGAAATAAATGACACATCTACACTCTTCACTCGGTACTTATCAATATTGCACCTAAAGTGTCGACGCTGTATTTATGAATTGTTAACTCGATCAATAAAATAAACCGATAGATCTACATTGACTAATTTCAGGCTTCGCTTTTTGATCGACATCATCAATTGTTTCGATCTATTGATTCGACGACCGTCAATAATAAATACTTAATCACGCCTTTGTTCCCAAATGGGGTAGGCAGAGCACATGAAACGTGAAATACGAGGGGTGATCCAAAAGTAATGATAATCAGTATGAAAGACACATAGAATGTTTAGTAAAATAGTTTATTTTTCTACGTAATCTCTTTCCAAGTCTACACACTTAGACCATCGTTTGTCCAGACCACAATTTCAAAGAAAAAAAAAAATTCTTGACCCTCCAAAAATGCCTCCACAACGGCTATTACCTCGCTATCATCCAAAAATTTGTTACTTCTAAGGTCTTTATTCAGCCGTGGAAAGAGATAGAAGTTGCTGGTGGATGGATGGAAGTGTCTAACGAATATGGGTGGTGTTTTAGGAATTCGAACCCTGATTTACGAATGACAGCCATCGCAACGCCGGCCTCGTGGGGCGGTGCGTTGTCCTGGTGAAACAGGATGCCAGCTCAATGTTTACCCCGCCGCTTTTCTTGGATTGTCTTTCTCAATCTACGTATTTGGACAGCGTAGTAAGAGCCCGTAATAGTGGTTCCCTTTTCCAGGTATTCGATCATTATAACTCCCTCAGTATCCCAAAATAATACGCCATGTTCCTTACCACGGAACTTGCTACCTTGAATTTTTTCTGTGTAGGGGAAGACGTTCGCTTCCAGGTCATAGATTGCTGTTTTCTCTCAGGATCGAAATGGTGGATCCAGGACTCGTCAATGGTTACAAACCGACGTAAAAATATTTCGGGACCAGTTTGATATTTGTCAACATGGGACTTCGAAGTCTCATATTGTATTTTCTTTTGTTCAGCCGTTAACATTCTAGGCACCTAACAAGTGGAGACTTTTTTCATGTGTAGTTCGTTAGTTAAGATTCTTTGAATACTGCCATACGTGATGCCTATGAGCTCAACTATATGCCTGATACTCATCCTTCTATGTTTTATAACAAGATCATGATTTTTTTTGACGTTCCCTCCAGTAATGGCGACAGATGGACGGCCTTCGCGATGTTCATCTTGAGTTCATGTTTTTCCCAAGTTAAACTTCTTTGACCACCGTGCCACTATGGAATACGGTGGAGCAGAGTCACCCAGTGTTCCCACTAATTCAGCGTATATATCTTCAGTACACATTTTTTTCAAACAGACGTATTTAATTTACGCTCTCGCCTCAATTTTCTCCATTTTTACGTTATTGTTCCGACCATACGTCGCACTCCAGAGGGCATTTTCGTGGCAAGGTAAGGTATACAAAAAAATCTTAACTTAGGAGTATTATAATGTACTTAGTATTTGTAATCCCGGGTATGAGACACTAAAAATTATAAATAGTCTAATTGAAAATGAAGAGGTTGAGACTACAAGTAATGTTAACAAAAACATATTTCAGCGTTTTCAACAATGCAAATACCTACCGATTATTTTAGTCGATGTTGAAAGAACTTTCTCCCGTTCAAAATGGATATTTTCAAGCCGACGAAGAACGTTGACCGCCGGGAATTTAAAATAAATATTAATAATATATGTATTCGCATAACATATCTGCTCAAGTAAATTAACTATTTTATATACTATTCAATTGTATTATTATTTAATTTTTAATACTAAAAAATAAACACGTAAATAACGTACAACTGTAGTTGCTAAAATATTTAGAATTGTACATTATAAATACTAGGTACCAAATACTAAGTATAAATACTTCTGAATATTTGAAAATTAATTGACGTATTTGTGAACCTTATCTATAATTTTGACATGCCACAAAAATGCCCTCTGGAGTGCGACGTATGGTTCCGACTGCTCGTGAAAAAACAACTGCAACTCGCTGACAGATACATATTTTTTAACTTTTCTTTTTTTAATTTACTAAGGAGACTTTGTGGCCAGTAACTGCATACCTATTTATTTTAATCCCATTCAATAAGTATTCTGTTATCATTACTTTTGGATCACCCCTCGTAGACATAACCATGAGTATGACTATTTCACGTTTCGCAGCCACTTGTAGCATTATTTTAGGTTAAAAACAGATGAAAGACAGGTTGTTAGCCTGTCGCCTAAAGAATACCTAAATCCATTTCCTTAATCGTCTCTTACGACATCCACGGAAGAAATGGACAGGTGCTAAACCCGACACCACACGGGTAACAATAAGGGGTCAAAAATAAGGGTGAGTTATAATGTGTGCAATATTACAGATTACGTTATCTGTGGCCGTTGTATCATTAAATTGAACATAGGTAGGTAGGTACCTAAATAACCAACTATAATTAGGTATATTAATCTAAGCATGACCTTATCAGTATGTATCGCGTCCACTCGTATCTACGACTGCCGCGAATGTCAAGGAGTCAAACTCGATCTTCTGCATTAGGGTTTCGACCAAATGGGAAAGATCCGCGGCTAATTAAATAGGCGATACGAAAAAAAAACTGCTGAGGCCGTGAGTTAAATTATTTTAAAATATTGAAGGTAGGTACACGTATTTTTTGCTCATTGATAACATGACAAGGGTACAGTGCAAGGGTACAAGATTGGAGTGACGTCAACTGGTGCAATCAGGGGCGGCCACATACATTCGGAATTCCGTTTACGAATTTCGATTTGAAATATCAGTTCGAAATTCCGTAAATATTTACGTCAGACACACACATGCGTAGTTTTATTTCCGTTAGAATAACATTGAGTTCAGACGTTAGGCATTATAAACGACGATTTTATTATTATTGCGAAAGCATGTTGCTATACCTGGGAAAGAAAATAAAATTATCTGCGTTGCCGTTACTGGGTACATACCCTGAATTTTAGTTAAACAAAATTGTAACAAAAAGCAGACATGATAAACAAAATATGGAACATTAAAATTTTGTGAACTTGTATGAAGTAAATGAACAGACACCCACTTATTTTATACAAGTTGTGTGCGGTTTTTATCAACATTACAGGACGTCCTTAACAAATTTTCAACCTATTTTATAAAAAAAGTTAAGTACCTACTTATACAATTGAGAAACAAGAAAAATAAGCGCAGAACCCTAGTCAGGTGAATCACACTCAAGTGACCTAAGACTGTGCAAAAGTGTGAATGCTGTATGGCGTGTTTACAATTTTTGTGACCTAGCTGTCACCCGGAACTGCTTTATGCACTTACTAAGTTAACCATTCTACACTTAATGAAATAGCTAGGTGCAGCTTAAAATGTCAAACATATTAAATTGTTTAAATAACAATAGGTACAGGGTGCAGTCAAGTTCACTAATAGCTGAGTCTAACCAAGGAACCAAAAATATATGTATATGAAATGGTACGTAGGTATAGGTATATCTGAGCAGATTTATCAATCAAAAACATGTTCACATGTACCTGTCATATTCATCTGCGCAATTCTCAATAATATCCACACTACTAAAAACTCATAAATATCTGTAGGTACAAATGTTTTTAAAAGTACATATATTCTACGGCTTTCATTAAGCTAAGGCATTCGCCGGTGAATACCGAGGATTCAGGAGGCAGTTTGGCTGCTTTCAGATTCATTGCTTTGGTCTGGATACCATCTAATTTTTAAAAAGTTGTAATATTACCTGGCTCTAGTAAAAATGATCCATAATCGACAACACTTCTGACTACGCATTATAAATCAATTTCAAAGAACGAGGATTGGCTCCCCACCAGACGCCTGTTAAACATCTGAGAATATTTAAATTAGGTAGGTACGTTCACACCTGCCGACAACGTATTCGCAATGAGCGACACCTCTGTAAGCTTAGAGTCTAAAACGATCCCTAAAAATTTTACATTTACGTTAAGTCAAAGTTTTTGAATATACCTATTGCACATTCTAGCTCAAGTAGGTATATGAAATATATCTCATTAGCTATAAATAGATATACTTAGTCAAAGATACCAGTGCCACTTGGACTTGGACCTTAGCACAAGAGTGTAATATTTATATGACTGCTGTATAATAAAAGACGTTATATGGGAGTGTAGTTTATGAAATGTCCCAATGTGCTAATTTCATAAAGAATCATGATTATTTTATGCCTAATTATCTAAAATTGCGTAAGTACACAAATTTATCCACGTTCATAGAATTATTTTGAAAGATAACATTTGTACGACGTACAAAGAACGGCTAAATACCTATGTAGGTATGGCAGCAAACGCGAATGTCACAAACAATCGCGCATCGGCGCCACTCCCCCCGCGCTCCACGCGTGTTCTAATTTTAAATGATTTTGTTTTCTCCTTTCTGTCACCTGTTTATGACACGGAAACGGAATTTCTCTTCGGTAAGATGAGTAATTAATTAGTAAAATGGGTGCCATAAATTATCAATAAAATTAGGTTTTGAATCATAATTATCCGCGATATCGGAATTACATTAATTTTCTAAGTACTCCAGAGTTTCTCAACCCGTGGTAAGCGAACTCCTGAAATCTCACTAGTCGACGTTAGGCATTTCACGTAATGGTGTACGTCTAGTGTATTCAAAACGATCATGGAGTCGACAACGATTTATTTTTCGAGTTATCGCAAATTTGTATGGAAACTGAGCCAGCGCCGCCAGCGGAACGTTTGCACAACTGCCGCGGTCAACACGTCACCATACAATTCCGCATTAATTCGCAAACGAAATCAACATGTAATAAATATCATTTCATGGATATCTCGTACCTGCTTATCTAAGTGTAAGACCAAATCTTTCTTAGACAAATTTTATCCTAAACAATAGTCCTACCGATTCGTATAATAAACAAACGGGTTTTTTTTAGTCTGTTCGATTCCCGGTTGATACAAACAAAATTATAAAAATCTTTTAATGTAGTTTTGTTTCTTTCTAAAAATAAAAGAATGTTTCCTTTCAGTAAAAGGAGCGAACTAAAGGACTTAGAGTAGTTCCCTTCCAGGGCCCATGAAAACTTTCCACCCTGTATATTTGCTTTGAATATGGTAGAAACATGTTGTATTGTACAGGAGTGTTTTTGTGTCGTGATTGTGACATATCTAACATGTCATTTTTACTTATTCCTTATTATTCTAGATGAGTTAAAACAGCCCCTGCTATCTAGTGAGAAAAACGTGAAATATTTGGAGGACAACACGTACGAGGGGTGTTCAATAAATAATGAGAATGACATATAAATTCATTAGCAAAGAAATAAAAAAGTACTAGCAAGCAAAGCCCATGTAATTGCTATGAAAAATAAAAAAAAATAACTTGACAGTCGTTTGTTTTTTTAAAAATAGAACACATTGATTTCGTCGTGTCGGGACGAGACGGTAAAAATGGAGGATATTTAAGATCATGCGCTGATTAAATACCTCTGCTTCAAAAAAATTACCACTGAGCAAGTTCATTTAGATTTACAAAAAACATTAGGGGTTCGCGTTCCTTCTTACTCTACGGTAGCACGGTGGTGCGTAGAGTTTAAAAGAGGAAAATCGAACACTAATGACGACCCACGCTCAGGGCGGCCGAACACTGCGATGATCGAACAAATGTTAAAAAAAAATTGAAAATAATTTAAGGGGATCGTCGTGTTTCTGATTAGTTTATAGCTGAAAAAGTAAAGATTTGTGTCGGGAGTATTCACAATATAATACATGACCTTAAGGGCATGAAAAAGGTATCAGCACGCTGGGTACCCATAATGCTTACGGACGCTCAGAAACAAAACAGACTGCAGGTTTCACATAGCTGTTTGGAATTGTTAGAGCAAGATTCCGACCGATTTTTGTCTTGTTTTGTAACAATAGACAAAAGGTGACTTCACTATTATGACCCAGAAACCAAACAACAATCTATGACTTAGAAGAGGCCTTCATCTCCGACTCCGAAGAAATTTAAAGCAATACCATCCTCCACGCGGTTATGGGCTCCATTTTCTGGGATATCCGAGGGATTGTTATGATTGAATATCTCGATCATGGAGCTAAAATCACGGGGAATTTATATGAGGAACAAATAAAAAAACTTCGTGATGTTATACGCGAGGAACGCCCAGGGGAAACTTTCCAAAGGTGTTTTGTTTCACCAAGCAAACGCCCCCGCGCATGAGCCAAGAGTTGCGATGGCTGCCATCAAAGATGCTGGCTTTGGATTGATGGAGCATCCGCTATATTCACCAGAGCTCGCTCCTAGTGATTTTTGTGCATTTCCGCGGTTAAAAAACCACCTCAGAGGTCAGAAATTTGAAAATGATGACACCGCGATCGCCGCGGTAGAGGTTTTTTTAAGGGGTCGAGAAGATTTTTTTTTTTAAGGAAAATTTAAGCTTAGAACAAAGATATTATAATAAGCATATACTCTTGAAAGGTGACTACATTGAAAGATAAAGTAAAATATGTTAAAAGTTATTTGCGTCCTTATCATTCTCAAAACTTATTGAACGCCCCTCGTATAGTAGCATAGAGGGCGTTTTGGTGAATTGTCTTGAAGAGGTCTTATACATATACATACCTATAGGTATACCTATGGCAAGTATGGCGCGTGAGACACGCTAATTAAATCAGTTTATATGTTAAATCCATCTTTTTTAAAGATTTTGAGAGTATTAATTGACTCGGTCGTATATTTCTTTTTTTTTGTTTTACATTTAGAAATATATGTACAAGCAATTCCACTTCAATGTCTAGTTAGTCGGGTGACTAGCTGCTAGTAGCTATGAGATAATGTTTATATCCGTACAAGTACATATATACATACATATCCTCACGCCTGTATTCCCAAGAGGGGTAGGCAGAGCACATGAATTCAAAAAATCTAGTGCCACATTTAGCGATTTCGGGGTAACCAGATGGTTAAACGTGATAGTACAAGTACCAATCGTTTATATTGAACCTTTGGTATTTATGTTTGAATAGATGTGTGTTTAGATTAAAGACGGCTTTTCTCCCCATTTAATAATTTTCGGTTTCAATTAGTACTTGCGTCTTTGGTGTTTGCATTGTTAATAACTTCTACAACGCTATAGGTATTATGAACATAGACGCATTTTCCCAAAATGAGGCAAAGGTGCCAATAATCTTTCAATAAAATTCCCATACCTAATTAGATAATTACTTATTATAGGTATTTGTTTTAATTACAGTTCAGCGGGAAACTTAATTCACCATTTTTTATTGGCAGAGTTGTATACCTGAGAACAAAAAAGTAGCAACGTTATGGGCCATTTATGAGAAGATTAGCTTTCCGCCCGCGGCTTCGCCCGCGTGGAACTCGGTTATATTGCGGTATAAAGCACAACTATAAGAAAACTTCTCGTTTCAAACGACACACAGCGCCATCGATCTATTCGATCTATCATCTATCGATCGATCATCGATCGATATCGATCTATCATCGATTGATATCGATCTATCAAGCAAACTATATTTTTGTTTTCCCTCGGGAACAACACTTTTTTCCGGGATAAAAAGTACCCTATTATTTAATCCGGACTTCTATCTTTATGTCTGCAAAATTTCAAAGCAATCGGTTCAGTAGTTACGGCGTGAAAGCGGAACAAACAAACAAACAAACAAACAAACTCACTTTCTGACTTATAATATTAGTAAGGATTATCTACTAAAAAAAACTGCGTCACCTTTACCCCGCTCGATCTTACTACGTCAATATTACTAATATCAGAAATGTGAAGTTTGCAAGTATGAATCTTTGGATGTTTATTACTCTTTCACGCAAAAACTACTGAATGGATTTTAATGAAACTTTACAATAATGTATCTTATATCTTATACATATATGTGTGTCAGAATAACATATTGTGTGAATTGTCCAAAATGTGACGATAAGTGTCAAGTACTTAAGTAACGACGACGTAGTCGCGGGTGGCCGCTGCTGGTGTCAATATTTCTAAGCGGTATAAAATGCCACCATGTTGTGATTGATTTGTTGTGTAATTACCAATAATCATTAGATATTAGGAGTTGCAACGACAGTAATAAACCTAAAATACTTACTTACCTATCTAACTATTTCAAGGTTTGTCTGAGGAATTGTTCTTTAAAAAAAGCTAATTAAGCTTGAACGCTATCAATAAATGATAAAATCTGGATCCTTATTCTCAACAAAATTAAGATTGCTAGAAGCAGCAGAGTTCATAAAATGAAAAAACAGGAATTATTTAAAAACATTTTATTTACAATGCGCGAAATGTTTCTTCTTAGCAAGTATTGATAATTATGTAGGTTTACAAACATTAAGTCAATGGCACACTGCCAACGCCGCCGGCGGCACGAAGCAGCGTGCACTTGCGACGATCGTTGATTGCTTGCTTGGGAATCGGCTGCCCGGTGATTGGTGATTGCTCGGTTCAGAGCGCCGCATGCGGCGGCTTGGTAGTGTCTCATTGTTGTCCTTAGTGGATTGAATTTCGTAGTGATTAGATATAGAATTGTTTGACTAACTTCGATTTATAAATACCTACCTAATTTTGACTGGCAAGGATGTATTCAAGAAATCTCGATAAGGTGCAATCAGCAACACACTGGACAATCAAACCTGTCAAATTTCTAAAGTTGAAAAATAAAACGCAATTTAACTAAGTACCTACTATGATTGTAGAAATTTATACATCTAGGCTTAAGTGTGTTGCTGTTTATACTTATCAAATCAGTGCGCAGATTTTTATACAGGAAGCTCTATCATCACCGACATACGGTTCGAATAAAAGTTAACCGTATTAAAAATAAAATGCCTTAGGTAAGCTTAGACTCTCATCTGCGATTAATACTATCAATACTTCTTTCCCTATTTTAACTAAATTCTCTTCGGTACTAGTGCAGAAACATTAAAATAGCGAAGTAAGTATTTCTAGTTTAAAGTTAGTTTTACCCAGTCAAAACACGAACTTACACTACAATATCGTTCGTGCGAGGAGCTTTAATTTAACATTTTTAATCGTAAATACAAACATTGTCAAAAAGGGTTACGGACACATCATGATATCACAATACTGTTATCAAAATAGTTACTAAATATTAAATTGAACTAAATATTTACATGTCGATTGTATGCCACTGACTGCGAATCGCCTAACAGGGAATTATTTGCTTTTTAAGTTACGGCTTATTTATCACGATCAATTTTTGAAGCCTTGCATCGACAATAATAATTATGTACCATTTCTGTATACAATTGGGCCAAGGCAGTTACAGGTAAGAGAAACGAACGTCGAATTTGCGTTTAAACATAAATAAAATTTTGTAATATCCGACCAAAACCCGCCAGGAAAGCACCTAGTCATCAAGCAAGCTCACAATCGCAAGCCATTTACAATGTAATATTAAAGGACCATGGGCAACTTCGTATGAAGCCTGGTTCTGAAACCAACAGAGCTGACACTTAGGTCATTAAATAGGTCTTTAACTCTACTTTATTTCATTGTATGGGCACCAAGTCGAATTCCATGGGAGAACAGAGATATTCATATTTAAATCTTAGTTAAAGAGTCAATAAAATCTATTAAAAACAGGTCTAGGGTAGGGTTAGTGTGTAAAATAAAAATAAGTTTTGTGAGGAATTGATGGTTTTAAACATAAAATTACCGTGAGACTCACTCATAGTGGATCTACTCACGTATTTTTATATCGATATTAGCTCGACATGTTTCGAGCCAATTCGTGGCCCATCATCATAGACGTGCACTGCGCGCTGCCGCTTTTTCCGTGCAACTGCTAGACACAACGAACGCGGTGCAGAACTACCCACATTTTCGCCAACACATTCACTATTATTCTGAATATAAATATTCTCCGAATACATTTTTCGTAGCTAAAAGTACTCAACTCACCGTGACTAAAATACAAATATCTTAGTTCTGCAATGGAATTCGACTTTGTGCCCATATAATGAAATAAAGTAGATTTTAAGACCTATTTATTGACATAAATCTCAATGCTGTTGGTTCCAGGCCCATTTTGACCATGGTCCTTTGTCGGGAAAAGAGAGAAAATCTGAACATGTACAGCGAGTTTCTTTCCTGGAATTACGAATACAGTGCCATATCAGTGGCCTATTCCAGCAGTTATTTAATATTTACAATCGTAAAATATTTAGTTTAAGGTAAAACAACTACCTCGATTTGGCTAGAGCAAAACTCAGCTGGCTGGTATCGTGCATTTGATTATTGCAGAATGCCGTATTGCGTTCATACAATGTACCTAACAAATGTAATACAAAGTATTATGAACATAACAAAAAATTAAATGATTGTTTACAAATTGGGTTCCGTATTTATTAGGTACCTACCACAATTTTTGTAATCATATTCCTACTTAATAGTAATAATAATGTCCGAAAAATATACAAGTGAACACATTTCGGAACTAACGTAGGTACAAAACATTTTCTATTATACATATAAATGACGTAGTTCATTCATACATCACAGCGGACACTTAAAATAAAATTAATCATAAAATAATTATTTTGTAAAATGTATGTCAAATAAATTTAAGGCTAAAACAGGCGTAAGAAGTATGTATTATTTCCTTTATGGTGCCTCCTAAATAAAGCCGGATTCCATCATCATAATTACGAAAGAAAAAAAACGGTAAATAATTATATTTTATTATGACCATGGCTGATAAAAACAATTACAATTTCATAATCAACTTCAATCTTTCACAATCAGATTTCTGTACAAAACATGTATTTTCCAAGTTACAACAATAACGTATATTTGTCGTACTGCTGAATTGTCATAAGTACCTACCCCTTTTGTCTATCTGGTTAAATTGTCATACATGAGAATCATTCTTGTACGTCAGCGTACTAAAAAAAAAAACGAAAATTTCACTTGCGATGGGGGTAGTATTAATTGCGACAGTCAAATTTAAATGAATTTCAACTAAAATAATTCCTTTAAGCGTTTCGGCAAGGCAAGCACGGCGTATGCCCGCTTGTCGCACAGTCCGGCCATTTAAGTTTCTTGATAATTTAATTACAGAAGACTTGTCTTATTTTAATTATTGCTTGTTTACTCTATGGTTTACATGTAACTTTAAATCGCACTTCTATTCAATACGAAATCAGCAAAAATAAAAACAAAAAGTGTTTTTGTTATTTTTTGTATTCTTAGCTTTAATGTATTATAATTTTATACTTAAAACGTATATGAATTACAACATGCGTAAACGGCTATCAATTCCTTTTAAATACAATGCATTGCAGCATTAAGATTGTGTTAATCTAAATATCAGTAGAAGTGCAATTCTGTTGAGAGTAAAAAATAGCCAAAAAGCTCCACAAAAACCGAATGGCGGAAATTCTGCTAATCATGAAGAATTTCGTTAGAATTTAATTTGTATCATAAAATAAAACTAGGCTACTTTATGGTGGTTTGAAGATAGTTTACGCTGATATTATTCGGGAATAGAAGTACTTTTATAAAAAAAGTTCACACAAATAACTTTAATGCAATAGCTAAACAGATTTTGACTTGTCACCCTCTAAAAGTTGTTAAAAGCAAACAATTGGTAAAGACAGTCACAATACGGTTATGAATTCAATAAAGCTACTAAATAAAAAAATACGGCACTTGATAACAACGTTACAGAGGTCTTTCGCTATAAATTAGTAACGTTTCAAGCTGTAACCCTTGCGCTATTGGACAGAATAGCCTACTACCTAGGGCGGAACCTACTACGCTACGCTATACACGTTTTATACTAACCGACCCACGACAGCTACATTTTTCTCTAGAGCGTGGGTGACGTGCGAGGCAGCAAGGATTCGCCCTTACTGTTTTCAATGCATTATTTGAGAAGTATTGTCTGACGCCGTGTTTTAAAAAACTGCATTAGCCAACGCTTAATAATGTCGATGTAAAGACAGTGTGTGGATAGTAGAAAATATGACCATAGTATCTTAAGACTTATCGTATCACTGACTGGTGTTGTTATAAGCTACCTAAAACTTAAATCTAAATACCCTAATTACTTAACCATTAAACCCAATCGAAACTAGCCACATTTTCCTTCTAAAAACATCAAATTTTGTGTACATAAGTACATAACTACAAGTATTATGATCATGAAATTCAAAAGAATGCGGCACATATGAACGCAGTTATTGTGGACACAACCTGTAGTGCAATTGTAAAATAAACGTAAATAAGTTACGCACAAATTAGTTTCGTTGAATATTCGACGGGTTAACTTAGAATTTTAGTTAATTACGTGAATATATTTTACATCTTTTTTTAGCACTGTTATAAAAATAACGCTAGTAATCAGGCTCGTTGCTTAGACTGCTTTGTGTTCATTTAGACTTGGAAATTCGGTGCTGCGCGCCCGACGGGGCTGGCGTGTGGCAGCTCACAATATAGATCAATAAATGAAAGCCGAATAAAGCTACACAGTTATACAACATTCAGAACACACCGTTTTTTCCACCGATGAGTTAACCCAAAGCCTAATGATATGATGGTTCTACATAGATCCAACGATAACATCATATTATTGCTTATATTATCGAAATAGGCGGGTATTTTTGGTGTGATATGTTCTACCAAAAGCTACAAAAACCCACATTTATACAATCGCAACGTGGTTGGTAAACGCAGTATAAAGATAAGCGGTAGTTTGTTACAAGTATAATATAAGCATAATAAAATATCTCAGCTCTAACTATGACAATTTGTTTTTGTTTCCTTTTTTTTACACATTATTTATCAAAATTTTATATACTATGTATACCTAGACTAATAATGAAATATGAGTTAGTAGATCACTAGAACTTTAGAATTAAGGTACAACTTGACTTTTATGGATCAAATAAAGCAATTTGGTTGAAAATATCATATCGAACAAAACCAATTATCAAATATCGATCTTACTTTAAAGCTTTCCTTTTGTTACAAATTGCAGCTCGTACATCTTTGTTGTATTGTCCGGGAATTGATCGATACCGTAATTGTCTGGGTCAATGCAGCTACTGCTTGCATGCTCATAGAGAACTTTGTCACAATGTGCCAAGTGGTATCCCGCCCTACTAAATGTTAGACATCGATCTTGTACAGTCAAGGACTTTAATTCTTGAGCCACCATGGAATCAATTCACAGTAAACGTCATAGTGACATTCCATCAATTTTCAAGGGAAATCGTAAGGATTTTTTCTTTGAAAAGGTTCTATGGTGGCTCATGAATTAAAGCCCTTGACCGTCATACAATCAACCACTTGTAAAACTTTCAAAAATTTTGTTTTGGGTGAAATGTAACAACTTGTTGGCATTGAGAGAAACCTTTGGTCGGTTTAGCAGGTTAAAGCCTAGAAATATTGCCATTCAATGATATTAGGATAAGAAAATATACACTACGAGTACACTGGTCAATTACATACCTATGTCAAAAGTCGGAGCACAAAGCTAGACTCACTATTCATATACATTTAATTATATCAAAACAAAACTAACTCAGCCAATAATTTGCGCAAAATCAGCAAGGCGGGCCATTTTATGTGGCATAATTTTCCCGTGTGGTGCCGGGTTAGAATAGCACCTCCCCCTTTCTTCCCGTGGGTGTCGTAAGAGTCGACTCTGGGAAAGGGTTAGTGTGTTGTGGGCGATGGGCTAGCAACTTGTCATTGCAATATCACGTTTAACCATCTGGTTACCCTGAAATTGCTAAACGTGGCACTGAATTTTTTAATTCATGTGCTCTGCCTACCCCTCTTGGGAATAAAGGCGTGAGAATATGTATGTATGTATAATTTTCAAATCATAGTTTTATTATTGCAATATCTTTATAATAAAGAACACAAATTTCTGCCACAAAAGGATGGCACACGCGACGTATTAAGTCATGAATCATCGGTAACGCGTGGCATTTATAGTCGACAGTTGTTACCAGATTAATATAATAAATTTCTTATGATTATTCAGTACAGTTAGCCGCAGAGAAACGGCACCCTCAAAAAATGGGAAGATTATACGACAGGAGGGTATTATTTCTGCCGTTGACGGTATTAAAACTATACGAATTAATATTGACAATTGGATAAAAATTTTATTTATTTATTTTTATTTACCTAGTCCGTTAGTCGGATTATGAAAAAATATTAGACACGAATTGTTTACATCAAAATTCTAAATTGGTGACTTACGACGTTCGTTCCGTGTAAAAATTGTGCTCACTAGTGACTCGTAATTTTTCGTTTGTCAAAAAAAAACAAATGTACAATCTAACTAACGGACTGCAGTTATGGTCGTATCTTGTACGTAGAAGCGTAGTATTGAACTGGAACGAGTGATAAAGTCAAGTTTGAATGCCACACGTTGCCAATGCAGATTATTTGTGATAGTTCCCGTGAGAGCACTAGGAAAATGTGTCGAAGGTAAAGAGTCCGGTGAGTATTGTGGTCAGAGCCAGACCGGGCGCGGCGCGCGAGCCGGCCGGGGTTATGGCCGGCGCAGGAGCGGCATCTCCTCGCCGCTGGCCCAGCGCGCCTGCCGCGAGCTGCAGTTGTTCACGCAGCAGGCTGACTCCGACGGGGCCGCCTGCAACAGACAAGCCTTAGTTTACTTTTCATTTCTCTTGCTTTAAGTTTTTTTTATGTTGTTCACCAAATTCTTATTTAAATATTTGTACCAATTTATTCATAAGTGACATACTTCACGAGCCTTTAAATTTAGTGCCGTGTAGTGTCGGGATAGAATACCTCTCCATTTCTTCCGTGGATGTCGTAAGAGCTAGGCGACTAAGGAAGTAGGTTTAGGTATGTTTTAGGCGTCAGTTTCCATTTTTGCAAACCTAAAACTATGCTAGAAGTGGCTGCGAAGCTTCATATAGTCATAATCATGATTTTGTCTATGTCACGGTTCGTGTGCTCTGTCTACCCCATTTGGGAACACAGGCGTAATTATATGTACGTAAAATTTATTGTGTTTTTTTTAATTTAGCTAAGATACCTCAAAAGGCGACTAACTTTTTAATTTCTAAGGCCTTTCTTTTGAGCTATTTATCGTCCCAAAAGAGCAAGCGAGTTGAAAAATACCCATCAGCTACTCACGTGTGATATATGCAGGTCGTAGAGATGCAGCGTGCTGACGGACATGTCGCGCGACTCGTCGGGCGGCATGTCGGGCGCCAGCCCCAGCGCGCTGGTGCCCAGGCCGGTGGGCGCCACGGCGCTCACGCCGAGCCGGCTGGCGCCCAGGCTGCCGGGCTGCGGGCTCCGGAGCCGGGACCCGCCGCTACTCGACGCCTGGTTCTCGGCGTCTTCGTCCTCGTCGCTCGTCTCGTCCATATCCTGCGACACCGCGATCCATCATCACCATAGCACATAGTCACTCCACATAAAGGCCGGTCGCGGACCGTTGAATTTCTCTGGGCTCCGCGACCGGACTTTAGTATAAAACATAGTCGCTTCCCGCTGTCTCTCGCTATGTATGCTTAGATTTAGAAAACTGCGCAACATATTGATGCGGTTTTTCTTAACAGATAGTGAATCAAGGAAAAAATTTATATGCACAATACTTGCATATTGTAGAAGAAACACTGACAATTTAGATTCAAAATTTAAGAAGTTTCTATTGTAATGTCGTCAATACACATTTCTTGAGCCTACATTACAAAACGCTGGCAGAACTTTACGATATAAATCAAAATAATGTGGTACGGTATTGTACACCTAATGTCTACAAAAAGTCCGCGATTATATTTATCCATCTCTTGGGGATAACACACAATAACTATAAAAACATATACCGACATTCTGTAGTATTTTTAAATCAGCATTCCGCCCGTTTTTAATCCGAAGGGGGTTTGCTGAGAGCAAGAAAATTTTTGACTATCCCTTCCTTTCAACACCAAGAACACTCAATCAAAATACACCACCACAGCCAAATAGATGCTATACTTACAGGTAATCTGAAGGGAGGACGCTGTTGATAATAAGACAACACTGCCGGCAGAGGAGTGTTGGTGCCAAATATACTCTGCTGTATATACGACCCGAGCATTGTTTTGTTCTGAAACAACATCATTCAGATAAATTTTATAGTAAGAACAAAGGCACTTTTCCATAATAAACTCCATTATTATAGACAAGTGCTTTACTTCGCAATAATTAGCATTTTATACATCCTTCGGATACCATCAAATTCGAATTTGACAATAATTTAAATAATACGCAGTACATAAGCTCTCGCTCATCATCATTTAAGTCTCACAAGATTGTTTTTAATTTGTAGTAACCTAATTATCACAAAGTTTACTGACTGACCATCATAATTGTTGACAAATAACAGATATAAGAGCTTATTTATAAATTACTGTACGTGAATGCGGATTAATAGCAGTTTTATCTTGTCGGTCAGGAGGTTACTGCGTTTCGCACCTCGTCGACATTTGTTTGCTATATGAGTCTATTTACAATTAACAAAGAACCAAATCCTAGTTGCTGTCGTTTGTTCATTGTTTATGGCTGGCGTACAAAAAAAAGGTTAGGATTTTGAAAATAAATAATTTAATTAGGATTGAAAGTATGAGTAATCAAATCAGCTTGATCGTCGCAAAATGTGACATCATATCCCTCTTCACTCTTCATATGTAGTATAGGTGAAAAACTTAGCTAAGTCACGTGTTGCATGTGTGAGTAACGTGTACGAATAGACATTCTACTTTCAAAATTTTAAATATGTCGTATGGTTTGCATACTCATTATTTGTTTATCTTTCAAGTTTGATTATTCCTGTCCACTTATGATATGATTGACATGACTGTCACAATACGGTATAAATAGTTCTCAATTTAAAGTAATTATTTTCGTATTTTTTGCGTCGTTAATTGCAAAATGTACACAACTACATACAACAGGCGACTTAGTTAAGTTTTTTACCTATACTCATATAGTAAGCGATCGTTTTCGAAGTTATAATAGTTGATTTGATCATTATCCAAATGTGTGTGTTACTCACGAGCGTGTTGTTGGCAGGCATAGCGTGGTGCATGCTGGTCCGGAGCGACTTGAGGAACTGGCGCTGCGTGGGCTCCGCGGGCTGCCAGCCGGGGTGCCGGCACGAGAACGCCACCAGCGAGAGCTCCGTCTTGCCGCCCTCGCCCTGGTCGTACTGCGTGTTGCCTAAACACACAGCAACTGTATCGTTCAGTTTATTCTAAGTGACGTCAAACCGCGTAAGGCGTCAAAGAAAAACCTGCCAAGTGCAAGTCGGACTCGCGCACGAAGGGTTCCTTACCAAAAACAGCCAAAAATACACGTTTTTTCTATGGGAGCCCTCTTCTTAATTATTATTTTGATTTTAGTATTTGTTGTTCTATAACAACAAACAATAATGTCGGCAACAGAAATACATCATCTGTAAAAATTTCAACTCTAGCTATCACAATTCGTGAGATACAGCCTGGTGACAGACAGACCGACGGACAGACAGCGAAGTCTCAGTAATAGGGTCCCGTTTTTACCCTTTGGGTACGGAACCCTAAAAATGGTCAGTTTGTTCAAGGAACATCATACATGTAATAGACAGACAATGATCATTTCACGTTCCGTGCTTTCAGCATAATTTTAGGTTTAATAAACAGACGAAAGAGGTATAATACTAGCACGTTGGTAGCCTGTCGCCTGTAGCATACCTAAACCTATTTCCTTAGTCGCCTCTTACGACATCTTTTGGTAATGTCTGACAATAAAACACGGATAACACGGATATGATCCGGGCTAGACTGTAGCTCACATCTAAGAGCTGCGCGCCCCCTCTCTGTTCGCGCGATTGCTCGTGCTCGACCTACTCGATTTAAGACGTGAATTATCCCAATTTTTCATTATGAATGAGACTCGTGGTAGTTTAATGTTCAAAGTAATTTCTTACCTTTAGTTTTCTCGGCGTTTTTACCAGGCGTCTGCCAATCAGGGTGGCCGTGTCGTCGGATATCCAACTGCAAGCATGACCAAAATCTGAATTAAGTACCTAACTACTTGTAGTAAACTACTACAGATTTGGGATTTCGTGCCTTGTCTCACGGAGGCTAGGCTACTACTGTTAAAAATACTTTTTTTTACTGCAGACACTGACTGTAGCAGGGGTCCACAGATTTCCACACCTGAGCGTCTAGTGTAATGAACTCGATCACGAGTCGTTCGATTTCGTTTGCGTATTAACGCGAAGAATTGTACGAAAACTGAGACAGCGCCTCCTCCAAGCGGCTCGTTTGCACAACTGCCGGGCATTTATTCGAGCGTTTCAACCGTCTCATTCATCTAGACACTTTTCTGTAAAAATAGAAGAATATTCTGATATCGCCGTTTAGTCCTGATCTTGACTTAAATAGCCAAGAACGATATCAAAATCTGCAGCAGATTCATACAAAAACTAGCCAGATGAATGAGACTGTTGAAATGCTCGAATAACCGCCCTGGCGCGGTCGACACAGTTCTCATATTTTTCCCGTTAATACGCAAACGAAATTGACCGACTCTTGATTGTTTTCATTACACTAGACGCTCTGAAAAGTTTTTAATAATGCTTACCTGCGCAAAGGAGCACACGTCGCCGATGCCGAGTACGCTGACAGTGAAGTTCCGATAGAAGTCGACGACGTCGAGCGCCCGCGTGCGCAGCCGGAAGAGCACCACCGGGCACAGCAGGGGACTCAGCAGCTCGAACAAGATGTATACCTGCGGGGAATCCGTTCGCATGAGAAACGGCCAAGCGCCAGTCGGACCCGTACGAGCGGTTCCTTACCAAAAATGCATAAACAAGTTTTTTGTATGTGAGCCCGATTATTTTTTGTTTTTAGTATTTGTTGTTATTGCCACCGTTCTTGAGATACAGGTTGGTGTCAGAAGGACAGACGAACGGACGGATGGACAGCCAAGTCTTAGTAATAGGATCCCGTTTTCACCCTTTTCTTGCATTTATCCGTGATCCGAGTTCTGATTTTGGTTGCCTGGTTATAGCAAGATGCCTAAAAAATCGTTCCGTCAACCACTTAGATTAAGAATTAAAAAAATGCTGTACAACGTTTGTATATTTTTGCGCAATAAAATATTTACTTACTTGTTTACTCAGTAGCCATGTTAGCCTAGCGGGTTGACCTGTGGCCTCTCAAGCAGAGGGTTGGAACCTCTGATTTTTTTGGAATCTGTACGCGAGATCCAATATGATATTTACCATGACACAATCGGTGAAAGAAAACATCGTGAGGAAGCCTACACAGAGGCGAAGAAGTAATTCAGTTGTGTGCGAGGTATCCAAACCGCACTGGGCCCGCGTGGGAACAGCTCAAGCCCTCTCATAGTGAAAGAGGGTCGTATTGCAGTGGAACGTATTTAGGCTGAATTACGTATATTTACTAGCTTCAAAAAGATGGAATGTAGGCTATAACTCACCGCTCTGAATTGGAACAGCTGTTGGAAGTGGGCAGCGACGTCCTTGGTGTGCGCTCGGCCGCGCCAGGCCGCGGGTAGGTAGTGCACGTGGCCTAGGACTTGGACGAACAGCTCTTCGCCGCGCGCCGGGCCCGTGCAGCCGCCCCCCAGCCTCTCTTCCTCACCTATCAGCGCCCTGACAACAAATAATGCTTAGGCTTAGCAAGGTAACACGTTACCACCCGTCCTTATCTGCCGTCTCTAGTTAGAGAGCGACAGGTACAGTACATCTCGCGCGTAACTTTCACGTGCTAAGTCGGCAGGAACAGTAACTGATCGAGAGACCGCCCTTTCTAATTAGGGATCATCCGTAAATTACGTCACACAAAATAGGGATGTCGACACGGATATGTAATTTTAGTTAGTCCCTTAGGCTATAAAACAATATGAGACGTGGTTTTTGGTTTGTTAAATAACTAAACATCGACAAAGGTATAGATCATCAAACTTTCGGAGTGGGGACTTTTGACGTCACACCTAGGTAAAAATTGTACCATGTAGTGACCTCACTCGAATCGAAACTTTTAAACACTGTATTATCATAATTTTTGGTTAGTCACATAAAATAAAGAATACATGTTTAGTATTATTAGTAATCTATCTGACGGACTAAATAGTTTTTTTTTTGTATTCTACCCAATTTGGGCATTTTAGCCACATTTATTTTAGAAGATTAGGTACAATAATTTTGTTCAAGCGTCACAAATCACTGAGCAACCTAAAAGTGAGACATACTTTATGGCTAGCCCCTTATGCCCCTTGATTGTGGGCGATGGGCTAGCAACCTTTCACTGCAATATCATGTTTAACCTTCTGGTTACCCTGAAATTGCTAAATGTGGCACTGGATTTTTGAATTCATGTGCTCTGCCTACCCCTCATGGGAATGCAGGCGTGAGAATATGTTTGTATGTATGTAGCCCCTTACGAGCACGCGTCCCCGCCAGGTGGTACGGTCGACCTAAAGTAGTATATTAGTAGACTTCAGCGTGCCCTACTCGATCCTCGCGCTTGTTATACACGTACCTACCTATATAGAAACATTAGAAATAAGATTATATAAAATGACTATAGTTAACAAGCCCCTTACAATGTAAGTCATCAAACTCAACGCTCTGGTAATAGAAAGCCCAGGCGCTGAATTGCATATCCGTCTGATAAGCGGGCCGCAGCGAGAGCGCCGATGCCGCCCGCAGCAGTGCCAGCAGTTAGTTAAGGTGGATATTATAACTAGCAAGATTTAAAGTTAGTTAAATGTAGTGACAAAAGAACTTTATTTTATTTAAAATTCCTACACACAACATAATTGGCTCAGTGCGGTAGTTTTCACTGCGCTGGAACCGGAAAACCGATAATTGTGTCCAGTGTCCGTTATAATGGTTTATGGTGTGAACTGCTGTCCCGAAAATTGACTTAAAAGTTTTGTGGAAGCTGTGACGCCCTGGGGGACACGACTCACCTTCATGGGACTAATTAAGATGACCGGTTTGCTAATAATACTGTAAGTACTCCCGGATAAGATCAATTCATAACTTATCACCTCCCTCTTTCCATGAATTTTGTATTAAAAAAAAAATGAAAAGTGATTTAGTTGTAAGTATTTTACGTTTAAATAAATAACTGACAGAAGTGACCGCGAGTTACTATGTTAAAGTTATCCTTACGCTAGTGAGTGCAATCACTGTGAGTTTGTGACAGTTGGTACGGGCCATAGTGATGTTAGGGAATTCGACTGCGGTAAGTGAATAATAAATACCTAGCACCAGCCAATATGCAGCCCAGGATGGTAATGGTAGTGAGCACGTGCTCCACCGTGAGAACATCTTCATCGTAGACAGACAACACGACCAGCACACCTAGCACGCTCGCAGACAGAAACACGACATTCCTGCAACAACAAAGACAAGTATGTATAAGCCGATATGATGAATACGAATGTTTGCTCTCGAGTCTTGGATGTTTATCTATATATAAGTAAGTTTATCCGTTGTCTAGCACCCATAACATGGGTTGCCTAGTACCCATAACATTGCCTAATTTGGGACTAGGGGATTGGTGTGAATTGTCCAGTGATATTTATATTTATTTATTTAAGCCAGGTTCAGACGATTCAGTGCAAACTGCTTTGGAAAGTGTTCTTTTCACGCGATCAGAAAACGAAAACCACTTTCTTTACTAGAGAAAGGCAGCCCTTTGTTAGAATCGTGACCACACTTGAGTACTTTTCTTTTATAGTACCTGATAAGTAGAAGCTTAAGTGCACGAGTATAATCGGACATCTCAGTTCATGTTACATGCACAACGTTATACCTAATATGTATGG
The DNA here is from genome assembly GCA_005406045.1 of Adoxophyes honmai. Lineage (NCBI taxonomy): Eukaryota > Metazoa > Arthropoda > Insecta > Lepidoptera > Tortricidae > Adoxophyes > Adoxophyes honmai. The sequence goes on along the minus strand of BHDV01052229.1, from coordinate 40,337 downwards.
TTTAAATGGGCGTCAACTTTGAAACGGGTCATTGGCTTGAAACAGATCAATAAATACTGTTATAAACGAACAACTTCAATTCTTAAATTGATATTTACCACTATCGAAGTTAAATTAAGTTAAACTGAATCTGCATGCACATGTAACTTGGCACAATGTAACACAAATAATTTGCACATTATCATTTCTTCCATGACAGCTACAATTAAATCTGTTTACAATGAAATGAAACGATCACAAATGTTTAAATTATTGAAACATGATCTTATTAATTTGATATTACCTAAAAGGATGAAAATTGTGTACCCTGAACACTTATCGTGATACAATTAGAGATATACTGTAATACTTTTATGACCAATACTCATAATCATAAGAGAAAAGGATAGGTACCGTTTTGCAATGTATTATTGCCGTGTGGTGTCGGGATAGAATAACACCTCTACGTCTACGAGTACATGTCTTCCGTGGATGTCGGTAGAGGCGACTTAGGAAATAGGTTTAGGTATGTTTTAGGCGGCAGGCTAGCCATCTGTCACTATAATATTCTACCTCTTCCATCTTTTACTTTATTACTGCCTGACTTTATGTTTATGTAATTAATCAAATCATTAATAAAAAATCTATTAACAGCACCAGGAATTAAGATTCCTTGATTGATTAAGATCAATCACTGAAACAAAACTGGCAATGATGGTAAAACTGGCTGGATGACTTCTGAATATTGAATCGGTAACTCACTTGGCGATGACTGTAGTGATGGGTGACGAGAAACTCGCCAAATACTTGGTGGCAGGCTTGTGTGCTCGGTTTAGTCTGTCTCTCAGTTCATGCTCGAGTTCGTTAAAGTGCCGCAGAGTGACTCTCGCGTACAGCGACCACGTTCGGAGTCCGAGCGACGCCGGAGATCTTTTTATTAGCTGAAAGAAACCAAACTTATATTTCACTCCGTCTAAGGATACTTCATGCAAGATTACAGTTTTTTTTCTCTCACTTATTTATGTACAGACCTCAGCATAGTTGAAGAAGAAATATAGAATCTGCCAAGCTTGTATAAGGGGTGTCAAGAGTAGATTTATTAACGCCAGGAACATTATTTGCCTCTCCAGCTGCCGAGCCAATATCATTCGTTTAGAGTGGTCCTTATAGCACTCGCGAAGCTGCCAGCAGTTCTCCCATGGGCTCCAAGGACTAGCTGTATAGATAATTATAGCAAATTAGTTAATACTAGCACAGTACCACTTGCACATGAATCAAAAGATAAACCGAAGTATTCCATAATAATATGTAAGTTTAAAGGGTTTCATACCAAAAACTACAACATTTATTGTATGAGAGCCCCCCTATAATACATATTTTATTCAAATTTAATTATTTAAGTGTCCACCTGTTACCGTTATTTACATTGACCCAAAAACACCAAAAAATCATGATTTTTGTATGGGAGCCCCCAATAAATTATTTCATTCTTTTATTTTTTTGTCATAGCAGCAATAGAGAAACATAATCTGTGAAAATATCAACAGTCTAGCTAGCTTGGTTTGTGAGATACAGCCTGACGGACAGACAGCGAGGTCTCAGTAACCGTGTCCTGTTTTCACCCTTTGGGTATGGAACCCTAAAAAGTGTTATGAGAGTTTGGTGGTGGTTATACTACATTAAACTTACAGAATAATAGGAACTCTAAATTCCACTTCAATCCTTTCGATAGGTAGTGGAAATCGCCAACAAATGGTACTCGTATTTGCAGTGGTAATAAGCTCTTGTTGACCATGGCCACCATGTAATTATTAAACCTGAAATTAAACAAAAGCTGTAATTTTCTGTTTCTTTTCACTATGATGCAAATTGAGTTATACCAGCAACACATCTCACCTGAGGATCCTATGGTATATGTCTAACTCATTGATTTCCTGTTTGTGTACACACATGTGGTGTTCAGGCTGTGCTTCTCGTACTCTATCCTGAACTGTACTCCAACTTACCCAAACCAAATCACTCTGAAAAATCAAAAGCTGATTAATGCAAAAGAATGTGATCATGAAAATTAAAGAAAAATGTTTTTAAAACTGTAACTTACATCTTGGATTTTTAGTGCATTGTTATAGAATTGTTTTGTGTCATATGCATAATACAAATGGTATATTGACAAAACTAATCTCATGATCCAAATAACACAGCATAAAATAATAAGACACCACCTAAAAAAAACAATGTTATATTTTAACAAATAACAGGTGTAAGAACATCCAATCAGTGGTTAGTTACCACTTCTTAATTTAATTCATTTTAGGTTGCAAAGTGACTGTAACTGTAGTCTATTTTCTATTCTCGGATACTAAACTGACGAGTGACAAAGTAAAATTCAGAAATAATGATTACACATTTTATTGTTTAAAGCTGCTCTCAAAACAATCCACAATGTTTCCACCCCACCCTGGATAAAAGTCCTTTTGGCCATGTTATATAATAAGAAAAAGTATGATTAATCTATAATCAACCAAATTTTAATGTTTAGGAGATTATTTTATAGGATAAATTACCAATATACTGTACAAAATTAAATGTATGTAAGTGTTAACACATTCAGAACCAAGGACCCGGCTCCCAGTTTCTTCAAAACATTCGCAAGATACCGAGAATCCAGTAGCCGGGTTCATTTTGTACTAGCAATAGACTACTCGGTTCCATGCAGATGTTTTGATTTTAGGCTTGGTCGTGAATGTGTTAATAGTGGAGGCACATCACTATTTTAAAATTGCAAAAAATGGAACACAGGTGATGTCATTTTACTATCTGAGTTAAATAAATATACTTTCATTATAACTTTTGGTTAATGATGTTGTTAATTTACCATGGAACCAATTTATTTCTGACCCACCATAGAACCTATTCACAGTGAACATCATGGTGACATTGCATTGCCTGACAAAGGAAATGTTTATGACGTTTATTGTGACAATGTTCTGCGGTGGGTCAGGAATCAGTTGGTTCGATAGTACTTAAACATTCATGATTCTGACTGTGTAACTTGTTTTGTTAACACTGTACAATTACTACAGAATCTCCTAGGTTATGCATAGCCCAGTTTGAGAACCCCTGATCAAACAGAAAAGGTGCATGACAAAGAAAAAAAAGTAGAGTTGAACATTTGGACTATGTGCATGTCAGTGTTGTAAAAATGATATCAGTTGGGATTTAAAAACACGTCAGCATAGAGTGGTGGTGAAATTTGCAACATTGAGGTTGAGGGTGAGCAACATTATTATTATAGGGGCCAATCAACTATTTTGTGTTGTTATTCTGTCCCGTAAGTCAGGGGACAACTGTGATAGAGTTGCTTAGAAAAAGGTTGTAATTTAGTTCTCGTTTTATGCTCAGGAGATGCGCCATAAAGAAATGTGTACAACTGTAAAAAAAATCTTAACTTATAGCTTATAGCGGATTATATTCTAGAAAATCACAATTTTACTCGGTTAGTCAGGAGACGTAACCATGGCAACCAGGGACATAAAATAGTTGATCGACCCATAGTTATTTAATTAAAATATGGCATGTGACTATATAACTTTTTTGGACTATGTTGACATCATACTGTGAAAATTTACAGCAAAGGCTCTTTTCAGAAACAACATAACTGTATTAAATTTAGTGACAAAAGACTCTAGAAAAAAAATAGAATAACTTACCAGTGCCATGATATAAAGCTTACACATTCCGAACAGGAGTATATCACGTCATTAAAACTGAGCTTTTCACTTCTATTTGCGTTTGGGTCATTTCTGAATAATACAGGGTAATTCACACAATGTACCAAAAACGTTGAGAACCATATGATAAACACAAATTGGAGGAGATAAAATAAGTCGGACATTATCATGGGATAGAAGCCCCCTCTAATGTAATATGTGTACATTCGAGTGAAAAAAGAGTCTAAATCTTCTATATGAGTCCATCCACCTAAAAGCATAAACAGGTCATTAATAAATAAAATTAGCACATAGACAACAGCTTCTATTGTTTAAACAAAGCATGGCATTAAAACTTTAAGGAATAAATTAGGTACATGTGGTATTTTTTTAATAAATAATTCATAATGGTCTAGCAAATGATAAAAGGTTTCTCAAAGCAATAAAATGTTCAGTAAATGGTTGTAGCAGCAGGGATAAATTTCGCAATAAAATTAACACATGCATCCTGTCATAACAACACACAACAAGAGACTTAGCTATGGACCTGTTAGTCACTTACCTTTGTTTTTTGGTACTTTGTGGATGATAACGTTGGTAGCATCTTCGTGCTCGTGGTCCAGGGTGATCATCATTGGCGCAGCGTTGGCGGGTTCTCCCAAATTAGCGAGTGGCGGAGTTGGTTCGTTGCTCAAAGCTCTATAATTATCACGTCGATTGAAGTTCATTTTGATTTTTTTCTATATCTAATCACTATTATTTTATTCTACGCCTAATTTTGCATCAAAGAGGTCATTTACTATCATCTACATATTCTTGACTTTGTTGCAATATCATAAAAATAACTTTTGCAAGAACAAAGCGCGAAATTCATACAAAGGATTTTCATCGATCGGATATATTTTGATCGACAGCAATTAATAATTTTCACACGACTGTATTCTAATATCAACCAAATGTTTTAATTTTAAGGATACAGAGAATTTCGTAAGTCTATAAGAGTCCACAATAAACACTCTTCCTTGACAAAATGAATGAAAATGACGAAAATAAACCAAACCAAATGACAGCTCTACTCTGAAATGTTTTCTTTCATTCAGATTCCATTCCTTTCTACGTTTCTACGCGGTAACCTTCACTATAAACTACAACGATAGGACTTTAGCAATATACATGAAAACCAAGATGAAAACACATCTATCTACAAAATGCCAAAATGGACTGAAGAGATTTTTACAATACATATTACAATTTAAAAATAATTTATGCTTACCGGGCGCCTTTCGCCGAGGTAGAGGTCTCAAGAATGTTTTTCTTTTTATAACTATCAATTAATTTGTAAGTGATTCGCAAATAAATGAAAATTACCCATCATTTATGTTCCTTAATATCCTTAGCTATTAAATACAACTTTATGTTTTGTTTTAGTAGAGACATTAATGTAATTGCGACGCATATTATCGTAAATTATAGTTACTGTAATTATACTTGTTCTCAAAACCATAAACTACGATTAAAATCAGATTAAAATTAAAAAATGTTTCTGTCAATGCTGACAATGCTGTCAGAATCAGAAATGTCAGAATCGAAAAAGTAACAAAACTTTTCTACTTTTCTGATTTCTCAGCCTCGCTCGTAGCTTGCATATACGATTAGTCTTATTTGCCTTGTTTACCATTAAATTAAGCTGAAACATTTGTTCATTCTATTTCTAAAATTACGGATTAGGGCCATAGTAGATAGTTCTATATACTTAATAGTCTGAGTACCCCTTAGTTATTACCACCATGTTCATTGTCGGTCTTACTGGAGGATTAGCAACAGGCAAGAGCACAGTATTATCAATTTTCCGAGAGAATGGCGTAGCAGTTATTGATGCCGATGAGGTTGCTAGAAAAGGTACTTGCTGGTAAAAGGAACCCTTCATGGTTATTCTTAGGTTTCATTTTAATACCATTATTCAATTTTATACCATATTTTACAGTTTTGGATCCGGGGACAAAAGCTTGGAAAGAATTGAAAGAATATTTTGGTGATGATGTTCTGAACCCTGATGGAAGAGTAAACCGAGCTAAGCTTGGTGAAATTATCTTTGATGACATAGAAAAGAGGCGAAAACTGAATGCCATCACACACCCTAGGATTCAGAGTGCAATGATAAGAATGGCAATTTCATATTTCTTCTCAGGGCATAGATACATTGTAATGGAGGTACCATTATTATTTGAAACTGGTAAAATGCTGACATTCATGCATAAAATCATCACAGTTGTCTGGTAAGTAAGCCTTCCTTAGTAATTTCTAAGTTACCCTTCCTTGACAATGTTATATAATATGTATTAAGTGGTGTGAGGCATCCCCTACCGTCACAAGTACATCAATGATTGCACAAACAAGATCTCAACATATTTGTGTGGAATATGGGTTTGTTTTGTTTCTAGCCTTAAAACTAGAGCATGAATACCGGTATTCGATATTATCGAAAAACCGGAATATCGGAGTAAAATTCGGATATTGGAAAAACCGATATTGATATCGTTTAATACCGGTATTTCGATATTTTCGATATTATCCATAAGATAGTATTAGTTTTCCTTTTTAAACAGTCAATACCACTCTCAACGC
>BHDV01052229.1:18026-28178 GCA_005406045.1 Adoxophyes honmai | reverse complement strand
CAAGCGCAGGTGGTGGGTCGAGATTCCAGGTAAATCACGCGATTTTGCAGTTTTGCAGGTAGTATGACGTCACGCCGATATATTTTTATGTCTTGTTAAATATACAGGTTGAAATTTAATCCGTAATACAAAATTCGTGCTTTTTCCACAGTTAAGGTGGCACAACATAATACATTACTTTAATTTATTATACCAGCTAGATAAAATTTAGGGTATTCATACTGAGGTGAAATGAAATCAAGACCTCATGGTATGGACACCTCAAAATTTAGAAGACTAATTAAAACAAATGATTAAGTGCATTTAGTTTTCCAGGATTAGCTGAGTAAGAGACACCTATTTTGTATCACCATTTAAATTTCTCCCTGTAAATTAGCTCATTGAATCTAGTGAATGTCATTCGTAGTGTAGTCCATGCTCATAGACCCTCTACTGTATGATCGCGTTGCGAATTCTGTAAATGGTTTAGTCTATGCATAGTTACCATAATAATATATTTTGTTGGTGGTAGTAAGTCACATATGTATTAAGGGTGATTGTATTATAATCTAATTATGTGTATCCGAGTCAATAATTTTGAGTTATATTAATTCATATCTGCTGTACCTATTTGCTATATTTGTGCCACTGCGAATACTTGGGCGCAGGTGTTTTGAAAACAGAGATGTGTGTTTGAAGTGCAATTTCCATAGAAGTATTACTCCCGCAAAGCGACCACGCTTAGTTTGACCGCCGACGTACACGTAAAGAAAATATATCACGACAAACAAAGACGCGCTACGTTCTGACATAGAAATTGCCCTGCAAGTAGGATGGTTAGAATTGTAAGGAAAAATGTTAAATAAACCGTAGCTGATAGCCACTGCCAAATAATACCACCTCAGTAACAATCATCAGTGTAACCCCAAGATGCACTTCCAAGCGTTATTTCTATGCTATCACTCAACGCAATGTGAGACTGATTGTGAAAGATAAATAGAATAACATGGAGACATTGAAAACGTAACTTTAAAATTTTGCTCGGCATTCTCTTCTAGATTGACTTGGACTGAAATTTTTACGCAAAAATTCTCTGTATTAGCATTAATTGACCAGAGATGAACGGGCATTTATTATTCAGATATCTCTATAATAATGAAAACTTGGCAAAAGGGCTCACAAGCTAGTGGTTGGTTTATTTCTGGAGACGTATCGTATTAGCCTAACATGCAATTTGTTTTTGAAGTATGAATAGATAATTAAAAAAAAACTGCCATGATAATTAATTACGCAATGATAAAATGTTACAGCAACTGAAGTAAATGTTAGACAATACGAGTATACTTTATTCAATAGGCTGTGCTCTATTTTGTGACCGCACTATTTTAAGAGTATACTTTTGGGTTACTGTGTAGAATCTGTGGAAACGCGCCCGAGTTAGACTTATCTGTCACTTTCAGACGTCTATAGTTAAACAGTGACAAGTATAGTTTATCTCATGCGCATCTCATACTCGCTCCTTGCTGTGCTAAGCCGGCTGGTTAGAGCGGAATTATTTTCATGTCGAGGACAAACTTCAGCATCCTATGGCGGTTCTAGTCTTTTCTGGATGATTAGCTCTGCCTCGAATGGGACGCTAAATGCTTGAGGAATTACGATAGATAGTATATTGTGCATTAAACGTTAACTTTATTAAATTAAGTTATTCTCAAGAGTAAGGTTTGCAAAAGTAATCGTACGGATCTTGGGTCTGTATCGCAAATGGGCGGTTTCATTATGGTTATTCCCAGGATACATGGGAACTATGGGCAGGCTCTGGCTCACTGGCTTCACGTATTTCCTGTATGGCGGAATGTGTGTGCTGGTGTTGTCCGCTATCGTAGGGCCGGCCGTGTAGTCCACGGTAGGGAATCTGGTGGTTGGGTACTCATTGATTAGTTTGCTCGGGTTCTCGTTTGAACCCATAGGGTGCCCAGGTGGTTCGAAGATCTGTTGTAGTGGATCATAACTGTACGAGCCGAATATGGGGCTGAAATAAAAAAAAACCTTTATGGTTAAATCAGAATTGAAATTGAACTAGGTAATTTATAAATTAAAACTGTTGTAATAATCGTAAAATCGCCCTCGGCTGATTGTTGTTTTTTTTACTTGTTGTATGTTTTAGTTACTTGTGCGCAAATAATTCTAGCATTTCAACCCAAATATTATAGGACAGTTTCATTAGGTAACAAGTTATCGACGACATCGTATCTCTCACACTTTGTTCCATAACACAGGTTTAGAAAACTATCGATATCACGTGTTTTATGAAATAAATAAGGATATTATATTATATTATAGATGGCTTCAATTATTATATTATTAAATAATTAGGACCTCATTTCGAAGGGCAGGGTATTATTTATTATTTATTATACTTACGGTTTATAATTGTCATCCTTCAAAAACCGTTGTATTTCTTGTTTTTCTCCAAGTATTCTTGAAATCAATAAAATACAGTAAAGGTTACAAAACAAAATAAGTTGTCAAATTTATGTTTTTGTATGTAAAATTCCAAAAGCAATGGTATAATATAGGCATTAACGTACGGTAAGAAAACTGCCATAAGTAATTGGCTTTATTTACATCACAGCATTTTTATTTAGGGTGGCAGTTATTTTTTTAAGTTTCAATTCATCTCTACTAGCATCAACAGTATTGCTAATTTGCAAATTCGATTGGACTAATTTTTCATTTTTAATTTTTCATATTAGTAAGAAAATAGTAGTACAATAGTGTCCACATCAAATCTGGCAAGAATTTTTGTAATGGGGTTAAGTACGCGCATCGTTTTTACCTGGAAAAAGCGATGCACGAACATAACCCACTCCAAAAAATCTTGCTAAATTGTTTACCGGGTTCTATATTCCTACACTACACTGTACTTGAAACTAGTTATTGAACATTGGCATTCTTTCTTGGACATTACACAGAGCGAGTGCCCTTCGCTTGGTCTAAAATTTTATGTTATTAAATTGTTTCGCCGAAAACATTTGGCTTAATATTTAATGGTATACTAATTTCTGGTATTAGACTAAACAATTTTCGACGTCAAAACAATCGACTAAAGAATAATAGGCCAAAAATATTTTATATATGCCAAAAAACATGGGGTAAAATTTTTAGACCAGCAGATAGGTATAGACCCAGACAGTTCATTCGCGGAATAAGTAGGTAGATTGGTACAGTCACCAGCACCAATATCTGACACAAAAAGGCTGTATAAATATCTGGTACAAGGAGAAGTCAAGGACAGGTCAGATATTTTTGCACGCTCCGCTGTGGCAAATGTTATTGCTGGTGACTGTACAGCCTCTAGAAAAAGTTTTTAGTAAGTTAATAGGACAAAAATAGACATTCCCTACACTTTTGCCTAAGCGCGCAGTTCTAAAACTTGAGCCCAACTCTTAACGTTCACAAAAGGTTGGCAGCCTTAGTTGAAGCTGATGATTTTCGGAAAACCAATCTTACCAGCTACCGTGTACTGTTTTCAAAAAAACTGATTCCAAAGATTCGGATTTTGTGTATACAGGTATTATTAATTTAATTATGTAGTGATGGAGGCGCCCTACGGGTGGCATAGAGATGCTCTTTTCACTCCCGGCACCAAATTAGTAATTAGGCAAAATTTAAAGTGCATACAGTACAGTAGCGAATATTTCGATATTTATGTAGTATCTACTTTCACTGATTATTATAATACACAATTATGTTAATATCTAATATAGATAAGCTAGATTATAAGCTGGTGTAGAACCAATTGTATCTATTAGTGAATACATACAGTCTTATATGTAGAACTGCATAGAACAGTAAGAGCATTTTCTTTGTTTATTTATTTCAATATCAAGCAAGACTGAATAAGCCTCAAAGAAGTTTACTTTATGTTTTTCCGTTAAAGTTACGTTATAGTGGTAATAAAATTTTATTTATATTGGATTTAAATGGTTTCGATGTTTTCTTTATAATAACTGGCTGCCTGGCACTCCCTGTTTGAGCACTAATATGAAAAGGTAAACGGCCGAGTGCTCGACGACGTAATGCCATAATATAAACTTAGTTCGAGTTCTACACTTATTGATTAGTCATGTAGTGCCCCCGCCATAATTTAAACACACAGCACTCGCACGTTTGCCTTTCAGTAAATTAGATGTTTAGCAGCTAAAACGTTCTCATAATTTATTCGTGTTACGATAACTCCTCCTGGATATTTAATATTAGATTTCACCTAGCTAAATTAGCAGGCCGTACATAGTTGTTACTTTAGTACTTAACAAAACCGATTTCAGAAATAGTTATCTGCTAAATATCTTTAATCTCTGAACTAAAAGCGTTATTATTTACTAGGTATAGGTGAAAAACTTTAGTAAGTCACCTGTTGTATGTATGAGAAATGTGTGCGAATAGATTTCGATTTTTAAAATTTGTAATAGGTATATCTAGTAGTATAGTAATATACAACAGGTAACTAACTTAAGTTTTTCACCTATGCCTACTTTGAACGCACACACTACAGTCAAGAGTGAAATGTCAATAACATTAACGTAACGTGTTTCAATAAAAAACAATTATGATGATACCTAATAGAGAAGAAATTTAATAAGTAACTCACCATAAAACTTGTACAGTCAGCACCATTAGTTGGTATTTCGATTCGGGGAAAGTTCCAAAATAAGTATTTTCTCACGACCTTAGCGTCAAAACGTTAAACGTTACGTGTATACATATTTTAGGAACTTTGATCCTATCAATATCCTTGTAGCTGACTGTACTTTGTTACCGTCGTGACGGATGTCTCTTGTAAGTTCTTACTTAATGCGAAGTCACAGTGGACGTTTTGTAAGATTCCGTGGTGAGTCAGGAGTCAGGAGTCTGTCATTGACTGTGTTTTAGACAGACCGCTATTCAATAAATACATGCTCGAAAGCATGGGTTAAAAAGTTTGGAGACTAATCAATAATCATATTATTCTGCTTTTATTTGTTATGCTTATGGTAGGTGGTTGGGCTGTCAGGCTCGCTATTATTGTTGTCGTTTGTTTTGGTAGGTACCTACTTCTAAACCCATTTGTTGCACATTGTCATTGTATGTTGATTAATATAAATAATGTTGCTTACTAAAACAAGCACTATAGATCATTTTCTTAGAGGTCCCAAGGACCTTTACTAGTATGAACACAGAAAAGATATCTACACCGCATATTTCTTATGTATGCGGAGTCGTGAACACCACACGTTCAGGAACATTAAGTCTCGAGTCTTGAGGTGACAAAGTATATGAAATTCGCAGTGGAGTAGCGTGCATTGGCGGGGCCCCGTATTAAAAAAAATTTGGGGCCCCTTTATGGGGGGAGAAGATTTTTCACAAAGGAAAGTTTTTTTTTTTCATTTTTTACTTAATACTTTGGGGGGCCCCGCGGATCGGGGGCCCGTATAATTGATAGGTATGGCAGATAAGGCGGTAGCTACGCCGCTGGAAATTCGTTAAATTTCATAGAGACTAAGTACGCCTTTTTCAGCTAGTTTGTGATGTATAGTGAATAACGGATTTACTCACGTTTTTTGTACATACATACATCCATATTCTCACGCCTGTATTCCCAAGAGGGGTAGGCAGAGCACATGAATTGAAAAATCCAGTGCCACGTTTAGCAATTTCAGGGTAACCAGAGGGTTACATGTGATATTGCAGTCACAGGTTGCTAGCCATCGCCCACAATACACTAACCCTTTCCCAGAGTCGACTCTTACGACACCCACGAGAAGAAATGAAATCTAGTATCAGAAGTATTCAGGAGTGTTTCTGTCGCCTGTTAGCTCAATTTCAACTTTGATTTAAGTGACATCTGTCTTCATACTAGCGTTGGCATAATTATACCATTTCCACTTAGTAATATGTTCGAGGAAATTAATAGATATCTACTTGACTCGACGCTACTTACACGACATGAATCCCTCGTTATTTAGTGACTCGTGTTCGAGTAACAGTCGTTAATATTCGTTGCATTAGGCACATACCTGTACTGTAGTCATTTATCTATTGCTTTCTCATGAAAATAGGCCACTCGTATAGAATATGTCTCTTTCTTTCCTATGAATGCGCAACAGGGAAAATGAAGTAATTAATTATTTGGAGAAGCGTAGGTGGGAAAATAACTTTTAGCATTATATTGTCATTCGTTCCTTTATAGGATAAATCCATTTTTTTTAACTTAAAATGCACATTATAAATCTCTTCTGCTACCTATGCTACGTGACGTGACGCCTACCGCTCACGCAGACTCAATTTCCCATTAGTTGCGCAGAAATGGGTGAAAATGCTTGGAACAATTTAATTAGATATATCGTACCGTCTCTCTCTAACTCGAATAAAAATGTGGAACAAAGGGAGAGATTCACCGGTGATTGGATTTCCACAACCGCGGCTGTACCTAATGTGGGCGTAAGGCAACAAATGGGCGGCGCCACCCCCTTGCTAAGTTGCGCCCCAATCCTCCCTTTCGAAGTCCTCTCGGCCCTCACTATGAGTTCAATTGTCACTCCTACTACTCGCGATCTGAAATTCGACGCAACCAAACATTCGTTACTAGTATCCGTTTTAATAATCGATGTGTGATGATGACATTGATATCTATGAGTTAAGTGCGGTGTTAGCGGTAAGGAAAGTGCTTGATCTAAACCGCACAATGTTTAACATGGACGGAGTGAACGGCGGTCACCGCTGTCCGCCTGTGGAGAGCAGCGGAGTGGTTCCGGTGAGCCTGGGCGGGTCTCCGACTTCGGCTAACAGTTCCGATCTGTTTCTGTATGACGATTCGTCTATGTCCGACGGAAGTTTGTACGCGAGCGATCAAGAAAACCTGTCCATACCTAGGAAACGGTGAGTTCTGCCTTTGTATCTATCTTAGAACACAACTTCAGTACAGTAACTGCATTCGATGAATAATTAGACAAGCTTTGTGCGCTCAGCGATTGTTCTACTCGGGCTTCGACTACCTATTTACTTGCTTTGTGGTTTTTATGTTAAGTTTTGTTGGTTTTGCTATGTGTTACGAAGGTATCCGGTACATACTTACCTCTTATTAACATTTTCTTTTCCTTTAAGTTGAAAGGTTAAGTTCCACAAATACTCTAAGCTGTTTATCCGCGAACTAAGTATGGGTAGGTACCTACTTAATTTCTTTTCACTCATTTTGAGAAGAGAGAGAAAACTTTGTTACTTGACGCATAGAATATGTACCTATCTAATAGTATGTACTTACCATGTAAGTAACAACCAGGTAGGTACATTGCCTATTACATCTCGTAACAAATATCTACTTAGTTCAAGATCAAGAAGTCTACCAAAACGTCGAGCAATTGTCTTCATGGGTTGCAAGGGAATAAGTGTGTTAGCTAAAAGGCCCTTTGGGTTTGACAAAATGGGATAATATATGTTAAATATCTTGGCATGCCTTTTTTCAATTGCTGACTTACTGTAGTTCACATTTGCACTTATTTATCTTGAGTATAATAACTTCATGGTCGAGATTTCGTTTCATTCAAATGTTAGATATGTGGCTAATTTTAACAATTGAACCATTTCGTTATGTTGCGTAGCAGTAACTGAGTAAGAATCACTAGCTTTGTATCACCAATTTCATTTCAACCTGTAGGCCTACCTAATAAAGCCTTCTCACTCACCTTAGGTACTTTATTATTTTGACTGTCAAGTTCAAACAAATAAAACGTACCTATTGAACATTAAGTAAAAAATAAAATAAACCTGCCAAGTGCGAGTCGGACTCGCGCACGAAGGGTTCCGTACCAAAAAAATCAGTTTTTTTTTTTGTATGGGAGCCCCCCTTAAATACTAATTTTATTTGAACTTAATTATTTACTTTTAAAGAAGATATTTAATCAAATATTCTGTGAGTATTTCAAGTATTTACTTGTTACAGTTATTTAAATAGACCCAAAACAGCAAAAACAAACACGTTTTTTCTATGGGAGCCCCCCTTAAATACTAATTTTATTTAAATTTAATTATTTACTTTTCAATTAGATATTTAATTAAATATTTTGTGAGCATTTTAAGTATTTACCTGTTACAGTTATTTAAATAGACCCAAAACAGCAAAAAAATCACGTTTTTTCTATGGGAGCCCCCCTTAAATACAAATTTTATTTAAATTTAATTATTTACTTTTAAAGTAGATATTTCATTAAATATTTTGTGAGCATTTCAAGTATTTACCTGTTACAGTTATTTAAATAGACCCAAAACTGCAAAAAAAAAGCACATTTATTGTATGGGAGCCCCCTTAATTATTATTATTTTGATTTTAGTATTTATTGCTATAGCGGCAACTGAAATACATCATCTGTGAAAGTTTCAACTCTCTAGCTCTTACGGTTCGTGAGGTACAGCCTGGTGACAGACGGACAGACAGACAGCGAAGTCTCAGTAATAGGGTCCCGTTTTTACCCTTTGGGTACGGAACCCTAAAAACACTACTACACCTAACTACATACTATTACTGTACCTAATAAGAATAAGTAACCAATATACTTACTAAGACGTTGCAAATATTTGTGTGCGACCCGCTTTGTAATTTTTACAATTTCTCTTACACGTACCGAATTATAAAAAGGTTTTTCTTTGCTCTTTGTAATTTTTACTTTTTAAGTAGGTATGTACGGCATGACATGTACCTAGTAGGTAGGTATGGTAGCTCAATATTTTTCCAATATGCACAAACAACGAATTTCGGTCAAAAAATTATAAAAATATGTATAACATAAAATAATCTCGTATTTTTATTTCGCATTTTTAAATAAAAGTACATAGGAATTTCAATCTGTTATCATGGTAGTTTAGGGCTAGTTCAGACTAGGTTAGTACTATTTTAGTCGAGTAGTGAGTTATTGAGTAAGTACTTAACTAATTGAATGTGTTTAAACAATTAAAACTCGACTAGACTAATATGAGTAATGCTTAAACACATTTAGTTACTAAATTACTCGCAACTCGACTAAAATACTAGCCTAGTATGAACTAGGCTTTATCTACTATTATAAAATGAGGGTACGTAGAAATTCATGGACTAAATGGCAGGCAGAAAACCAGCACCAAGCAGTGTAGAATGTTGCCCACTGCGCGGCTTAACTTGTCTGAAGCTGATTATATTAATGGCACCAGCAACGCCATGTAATAACAATTTTCTAATTCCGGTGTTCAAGTTTATATTTCTTCATTCACGGCTCAATTGCTTTTCTTGTCATTTCCATCAGCTTGGCGTAGTAGGTACGTTAAAAAGCTTGCCTAGACGAGTTGTTACTCGATAAACCTTTGCAGGTCAGAATTCCGCCGTCACAAGCGGCGCTCCCGCTGCCCGCAGCAGCAGATCCAGCAGCGGCAGGCGGCGAACCTGCGCGAGCGCCGGCGCATGCAGTCCATCAACGACGCCTTCGAGGGCCTGCGCGCGCATATTCCCACCCTGCCC
This sequence comes from Adoxophyes honmai, assembly GCA_005406045.1. Lineage (NCBI taxonomy): Eukaryota > Metazoa > Arthropoda > Insecta > Lepidoptera > Tortricidae > Adoxophyes > Adoxophyes honmai. The sequence continues at coordinate 18,676 of BHDV01052229.1, read as the reverse complement.
TACGAGAAACGGCTTTCCAAAGTCGACACTTTGAAACTGGCCATAGGATACATTAGCTTCTTGGGAGAATTGGTGAGATGTGCTTTCTATTTGTGCTACGAGTATATCTTGTAGTTATTTACAATAAGCCTATCGTTGGTGAATGAATATTGGTAATGTTTTAAACCAATGATGTTCGATTGACAGGTGCGAGCTGACCGAAACTCTCCCAGCAACATGTTAACTGGCTCATGCAAGACACACAATAAAGATGAACAGAAGAAAGTTGTCATACGCGGTGAGTTTCATTGTGCCGTGTGTGTTATACTTAGGTACCAAAGATAGTTTTCTTCTTAATGCGCTGTTAGCAGTACTTTTGTAACCGAAAATGAACACAATGTGGAATGATTTACAAATCGCTGAAGGTAAAGAAATATCCATTTAATAATCCTAAAAGGCATGAGAATCATTTGGTTAATGTTTTACGAATTTCTAAGTAAAACTATGGACGCTATTTCGTACGAATGTAAGGTAAAGCATCGCATTTCATTTTTATTATTAGTTCCCTTCTATTTAGCTACTTTTCGGGGGTAAGTAATATATGATATAAAAACATATGATATAATATTCATATTATATACGCTCACATTCTATAAATTTGTTTTATATAC
>BHDV01052229.1:5156-15734 GCA_005406045.1 Adoxophyes honmai | reverse complement strand
AAGAAGTATGCCAGGATCGTAGCAAGTGGAACAAAGTGGTCTCTGCCTACCCCTATGGGAAAGAGGCGTGACTGTATGTATGTATATGTATGTATTGGATACCTATTAAAAATGCAGTCATTAAAAAAGGGTATGCAGAGCACACAAAACTCTACATAGACAAAACCATTACTATTCCACGTTTCGTGGCCATTTACGTCATTTTATAAAGTTATTTATTCAGTTATTGTATATTAATTCTAATAAAAACTTGCTTTTTCGAGCAATACGATCTCCTTGTGACGTTTACTGTAAACAAGTTCTAAGTATGTTGGGTCAGGATTCAATTAGTTCAGCATATATGTAGCTATCGATCCGTATTGTTCGGTAGGTTTGTTGTGCGTGTCCGTAAATGAGGCGCGTACTATCATATCTCATAATCGATTGGTCCAGGTGCGGTGCGAGCGAATTTCTCACGCGCCCGTCGCGTGATGCATCCCACTGCCCAGCCGTGGGAGCGGGATGCTCCCACGCAACCATTATGTCGTCAATAACGGGGTTGATGTATGTGGGCATGTCACATCACAGCAAAAACAAATGATCGCGCACGGTAGCTCTAAATTTGACACTACTAGAGCAGCTACAGTTTTACTTGCCTGGACTAAGGTACACAATTATTACAGTTACTTTTCATTATAAAAGAAAAAATGCAGTACGATAAGTACTCCAAAAAAAAATTACGATCACAGAAAAGCCATGAACGCAATTAGCGGCCATATTGCTTCTCAGCAAATTTCAGCGGGCGGTAGAGCGACGTAAAAGGACAAATTTAAGCAGTCAGTAGGAGTGACGTAAATGACAAATTAAAGCGGGTTGTAGAGTGTCATAAAGAAAAAAAAATAAGCAAGTGGTAGAGTGATGTAAAAGAACAATTTTAAGCAGTTAGTAGAGTGATGTAAAAGAACAAATTTAAACAAGCGGTAGAGTGACGTAAAAGGCAAATTTAAGAGATTTGTAAAGTGTCATAACAGAACAAATTTAAGCAGGTGGTAGAGTGATGTAAAATAACAAATTTAAGAAAGCGTTATAGTGACGTAAAACACAAATTTAAGCGGGTTGTTGAGTATCGTAAAAGAACAAATTTAAGCAGGTGGTAGAGTGATGTAAAAAACAATTTTAAGCTGGCGGTACAGTGACGTAAAAGAACAATTGTAAGCAGGCGGTGTAGTGATAATGACATAAAAAAAATGAAAATTGTATGTGTTTTTTCTTAATTTGCACTAATGAAACGAGTAATAAGAATCATCAATTATTTACATCATGAGTTCATAACCGAAATAAAAACATTACACGGGCGTAACGACATCCTGGGACATATTTTTGAGAAGTTCATATAACTAACACCTACTTATTTTTTCACAATATCGAAGCTGATGTTAAGTTATTGCTCATTCAGTTTGACCGTAAGGTTTTACTAAATTGATTATTGCCCATACGTTCGGTTCTATGGTGCACTATTAGGTATATGCACTTGTATGCGCAGTCGGGCCCCGGGCCCTAAAAGTGTAAACAAGGGAGAGGCGCCGCGTTGGACAATCACACCGGAGCAAATTGAGAGATCGCCCTTCTTTCATAAACTGTTAGGCGGAGTGTATTAGAATACTATTAAGCTCTCAACAGTCTCACACCCTTTATTTGTCACGCACTTAGTCCCGTTAAACGACTAAATTTTAATTAGTAGGTACAAGACGAGATGGGGTAGAGTTCTTATTTTATTTCTATGCATTTTTGTATTACAAACAATAATAGTATTTGTGTTTATGCTTATACTTAATATGTTCCGATATATAATTTACCATTGTATATTATTTCAAATAAGTAGTAGAAATACAGCTAGGTACGTACATGTGTACCTTTACTACACTTTCTGTATGCTAATTTGAAGTATTTATGTCAAAATTATTTATCTGCGAATTCTAATACACAATAAAAAATAAATCCATTGGAAAAGAATTAGGTCCACCGCACATTTAATCTGTTTTTCAATTAGTAAAAAACACTTTATCGGAATAATGTGGAGATTATCACGCACGTGCGTCCCGGGGGGCGCTCCGCGGCGCCTGGCTGTTGACAATGCTGTTAAAACATTCGTGTTTGCTACTTCTAAATCATGGATATGTAGTTGTATAACTTTTTCATATCGCACTTGCGTTTTTTTTTAAGCACTGGCCAAAGGTGAGTTGGATTAGCGCACCGAGAATTCTAAACAAACTGCTATTGAAGGTTAGGAAGTACTTAATTGTTTTATTTTTCGAAAATTTGGAATAAAAAATGCAGTCGAATTGGGAACCTCCTTTTTTGAAGTCGTTTAAAAATTAGGATGGGGTGTGGATTCACGGGTTCGTATTTTTTGTCATTTTAAATTATATCTAATTAAAATACTACGCACTTAGAAAATATGTATAGGCAATTTAAATAATTCTTTGTCCGTCATAATAAAAAACTAACCGCGTGTGCGAAAGAGACCGCAGACGAGTAAAACAATCCTTACATTAGCAAAACAATCCTTTGGCAAAACCTATCTTATATTAATAATGCTCCTGGCATAAAAGTAATCAAATAAAACAGAAGAAGTACTGACAAGTGACTGACGTTTAATATAAGTAAATTAAAGTCGCAGTATTTGGGTCAGGTCTATTTTGATAATTATTTATTAGAAAAGTATATTTTTGAATTAAAAATGCCGATTAAACTTCTTTTGGCTCGTCAAATATTTGATTCAACTGGTGTTCCGACTGTTGAAGTAGACATGGTTACCGAACTCGGACTATTCCGCATCGGCGTACCTTCTACTGATGTGAAAAAAGTAGGCGAAGCTGTACAGCTGCGAGATAACAACCCCAAAGAGTACCGAGGAATGGGAGTGTCGAGCGCGGTGAAAAACATCAACACCATAGTTGCTCCCGAGCTCATCAAGCAAAACTTAGAAGTAACAATGCAGAAAGAAATCGATCAGTTCTTGATTTCCCTCGATGGCACAGAGAATAGATCACGTCTAGGTGCAAATGCCATGATGGCGGTCTCACTCGTCGTTGCGAAGGCTGGGGCAGCAAAGAAAGGAGTGCCGCTTTATAGGCATATATCGGACATGGCCGGCATTACTACTATAATACTGCCAGTACCACATTTCACTTTACTCACAGGCGGAGTTCTCTCTTCAAACGGACTGCCGTTTCAAGAATATTGCATTATGCCTACTGGTGCCTCTTCATTTGCTGAAGCAATGAAAATGGGTACAGAGATGTACCACTACGTAAAGGAGGTTGTAAAAAATAAGTACGGCGTTGAATCTACCTACGTAGCTGACAACGGAGGCTTTTCTGTTCCTCTGCAGAGTCATCGCGACGCACTTGTTTTTCTTAACGACGTCATCAAGCAGTGCGGCTACGTTGGGAAAGTAGAGCTGGCTATTAACGCGGCTGCGTCTGATTTATACAAGGACGGCGCTTACGACTTAGAATTTAAAAATCCTAATTCCAACCCACAGGAATACATGTCTTCAGACAAACTCGCGGAGACGTACCTGGATAACATCAAAGAGTTTCCCGTGATATCTATTGAAGACGCTTTCGATTGGGACGACTGGGCCGCTTGGTCGACATTGCAAGCTCGCACACAGAGCCAGCTGTACGGCAACGACTTGACACAGACGAATCTAAGGCGGGTGGGTTTGGCGGTGGAGAAAAAGGCTTGCAACACGATTGGACTACGGATCAACCAGTCGGGAACGATGAGCGAAGTGATCGAATGTTACAAGTTGCTGAAGGCGAACCAGTTCGGATGCGTGGTTACGGATCGGTGGGGGGACACGGAAGACCTGTTCCTGGCGGACCTGGTGGTGGGGCTGTCGGCCGGGCAGGTGAAGTGCGGCGGGCCCGCGCGCACCGAGCGCGTGGGCAAGTACAACCAGATCATGCGGATCGAGGAAGAGCTGGGAGCCCTATCCAAATATGCGGGGAAGAACTTCCGCAATCAGTAACTCTTAACCACGAACCGGCTTAGGAATTTGTTTTTTTTTTTTTTTTTTTAAATACACTTTTTACTTCGATTTTTTGTAATAAAAGTTTTAGTAATGTTTCTGATTTTTCGTGCTACAAGGAACTTCTCAAGAAAGTTTTGTGTGATTCTATGTACCTATGTGCAGTAGTCTGCACCGTATGTGCACGATGTCTTACCCCATCACTTATAATCTTACCAAGTTAATTGCCGACTGCCGACTACTATACCTACCTATCAAAGCGATTGTCATCGTCCAAAAACTTGCGCAATACTAGGTAAATCAAAATCAGGCTTTTTAAAATGATTACGTAATTGCGTGATAGTAATTTTACGGTTTATCTCGCTATATGTATATGTACTTATACACCTACTCTAAATAAGTACAACGACTTGTTTCGGCAATGTTGTCAGCAAGATTAGTGTCTAATCTGGAAATAGCGATCCGGGTGCTACATGAGATCCTAACAATTGAATCTGCAAAAGACATTCGACCTAGGTAAATAGCTGTTATAAGTTTTAAATTATGTAATGGATCTATCTATATCCTGCAAATATATAATTGTATTGCATTTTAAATACCACAAAATATGCATACTTGCAGGTAAATTGCTAGTTTCATGTTTTAGGATTTTTAAATTACCTACGCGTACCACATTCACAAAATCCATAAGGGCCGCTATACGACAACCGGACAAATTGCCGGAAATACTCATTATGTCCATTGTGAGATCGCTTAAACTGTTATTAATGCACTTGTCGAAACATTACGAGTAGGGACGTCACGGATTTATCGCTATCGACAAATGCGACCGTGTAGAATGGTTCATGTTTGTTTCGTGGTTGTTTCGAAAGCATATTTTTTGTCTTGTTTATTTTTATTTGTGTGCCTAGGGTAAAAATAGCAAAATAACTTGCTACACTTGATTGGGCATGAATTTAACTACAAAATTATGGGTAATAATGTAGGTAAGTAAGTTAATAATAGTGTGGACAATTTGGATTACAAAATCTAATGACATATCTGCTATATCCAATATCATCATTACTAATAGCGGCAACGCTCACTGCCGCTGTACACGTCTAACTCGTTTTCGATCACCTTGATTCTAAAATAGAACAATACCCCGTTATCAAAACAGCTATTCTAATAGCAATCGACATGGACAGGTCAAACCCTATCGCGCTGGCGAGGGGCGAAGGCCGTAACAGCGCGCACGTGCACGACCCTCGCATTACACCCCACGCATAAAGAATAACACACCCCGGCATTATACCACATTCGCGAATAGTTGAATAGTTCGATTGTCTCGGCACTCCACGCTCTTGCCCAAATAATTGCAGATAAATAAACCTTAAATATACTTACTCACGTTAGGGACCCCGATTCGATTAAAATAATAATGGGAATGCTGTCAGAGATTAGCCTTTTTACAGTTCTAAGTATTTACATGTCTCTGTAAGGGTTAACATTGTTTCATTTGTTTCCATATACTTATACTCCATTTAATTTAAGATTTGAAATTTCAACGGAAAAATTTGAATTTTCCTCTGGAATTCGAAGGTAAAACTAGATATAATTAATGCAATAACACTCATTACTGTTCGGTATAATGACTTCAATACAAACGGTATTAGTATTTACGGCGATGCCTTGTGTTTACTCAAAAATGTGTGAGGTTTTGACAGTTAAGTTTCAAATCTTAAATTAAGTGGAGTATAGTTGTATTTGCAAACACGTTAGACATAGTCGTACCTACGGATGATTTATTACATATATAATATAAAATATCAAGGTATTGAGTATATTAACAAGCAATCTACTTACATGTAACAAGTATAGGTGCCTGTCATAGTTACTAACATGCGTTTAGGTACATACTTCAAAGCCTCAAAATCCATTTTAATACATACATACGTAGTTTTACAAGTTGTATATTCAATTTACCACACATATCTATACTCACGATCGACATTGATGTCATTCGCCATTGGAATCGAACCAAACACTCATACTTAATTTCTCACCGCATCTGTTCTGCCTTTATGATATTGAACAGTAATATAATACAATAGGCCTCGTCACTGCCTAAAAAAATAATCCTCTTCGCGATAGCAATCGCCGTTTCTGTGAAAGGTAAGTAAGCTCGTTAGAGAAAGTGATTTCTTGCGAATTGCTACCAAAGCGAAGTCGAAGCCAAGCTGTTGTAAGTTATAGTGTAAGCAGTACCTAGTAAGTTTTATACCCGACATAAAATAGCCCCATCCCAACCAAATCACGGTAAAAGGTAGCACGCTAAGGCCTCTGAAGCCCTGAGGTCCGGTTTATAGGACGGGGATTAGAATCTGTCCAATTGTGGACCACTAGAGAAATCTCTCTCCAGGCAGATGTTATGCCTGGGGACGGAAGTCCACAGAGAGAAAGTTGGAAGTTGTATTTATACAACCGATCATCGATACTTCGTTAGCGCGATGTAGGATCGTTTAGTTCGGCTATTAATGTGGCGCCGGGGCGCTACAATACCATGTTGACAGTAAAAGTTCTACTATTCGACGATAGGTGGCGCTAGGCTACACAATGTACCTAAGTGAAACGCTTTGTTTCAGGTAAAAACTTCCAATCGCACTCGCTGTCGTGGTCGCGGCGCGGGGAGCGGCCGCCCGGCAGCACGCTGCACGCGCAGATCTGGGTGCCCGAGGACCCGCGCTCCGTCACCAAGACCACCGACAAGGAGGAGCTCAGATAAGCACGCAGCCGCCTATCTTAGGGACCTTTAAACAATTATAGCAGGGGTCACCAAATGGCGGACCGCGATCCGCATACGGACCGCCGACCCATTGTATGCGGACCGAAAAAATATACCTTCATTCATCTTCACTATTTAAAGTCAATAGTTTCCACCAATTCCACTCCAAACTTCAGACAGATAATCAACAATAAAAATGTCATTTTTGTCATTGATATTATCTTCATTCATTTTTTTTATTAAATGTGTGGACCGCGAATGTCATTTCATTTCTTAAGACGGACCCCGAGCGAAACTAATTGGTGACCCCTGAATTATAGCAATACCTCTATTTAATTGATCTCATCTTAGGACTGCGATGATTATAATTAGTAGGTACTTAGGTAGGTATATAAGTATAGTGATTTCTTGTCAATTTTACGTGTCTTTTTGTATTTACCTAACAACTGTAATTATATTTATGTACACTATATTTGCTATTAACTATTATACATTATAACTTTACATAAGTAAGTACTCAGCGGCATAAGAAATGGCTCAGGGAACTATAAAAACCCGGCCAAGTGCGAGTCGGACTCGCGCACAAAGGGTTCCGTACCAAAAAAACACTTTTTTTTATGGGAGCCCCCCTTAATTATTATTGTTTTGCTGTTAGTATTTGTTGTTATAGCGGTAACAGAAACACATCATCTCTGAAAATTTCAATTGCCTAGCTCTTACCGTTCCTGAGATACAGCCTGTGGTGACAGACGGACAGACAGACAGCGAAGTCTCAGTAATAGGGTCCTGCTTTCACCGTTTGGGTACGGAACCCTAAAAAATCACCTATTTTTTATAGGTACAGTACATGCGTGGCGTGGACCATAGTTTTTGCCGCTGAGTGTATTACATAACTGTCAATCTTAGTTAGGTACCTGTACCTAAATATTTTCTTTTAGGCTGTGTTTGCTGTTGTAAGTGAAAAAAGTAAAACCTATAGGTAGGTACATATATTTTTATCCATTGCAATCGTATATTTACAGATCTTAGTTTAGTTATCCAGTACCTTCTGACATGGATCCTACAAGCTACAAGGGGCAGTTCTTAAGAGGATAGGAGTCGCACCACTACTCGACTCCTGTCCTCGAGTGCGCGACTCCTATCCTCTTAATCTTAACAATTATGTCTTTGAGCGTCTAATTACGGGGTCGTTACCTGCTATATTCTTTAATACCTATAAAACGTCAGTTACTTATTTACAAGCATCTGAATGAATAACTGTAGTAGAAAAGTATGATTTTTCGACTAGCTAATATATTTAACTGATCTGTAGTTCCGTCTGTATTCATACATAGATGGGTAGGTAGTTGTGCGACGGTGATTGAAACTAATGAGAGATACCTAGAACGCAAATCTGACTGTAGTAAAGTAAGAATGTTTTAGGAGCTTATTGCTGCTGCTCACTATTCTTCCAGCACAAGATTCTACACCTACATAACTACATTCAAGTACCCACATGCGCTTTAGCGCTAAGTGATCAAGAAGACGATTAAAGTTCAACTCTTCATCTGATCGTCTCTTATACTTACTTAGGTATTGAATTGAAAAACTAGGTGTAAAAAGTTTCCTGGAAACCAAAAACCGACCCTAAATATTATGTAAGTGCGATGCCGTTTAATAAATTTATCTTCATATCTTCTACTTATTTAATATTCGCATAATTTACCAGCTTACATAAAGTAGTGACTCAGATGGCGAGTCTCCGCTTTACAAAGTCACACTTGTCAAAATAATATTCGATATTGGTGTATATTTATGTACCTACTACTACAACCCACCGGCGTGGATCGTGGATTACATTTCTGTTCTGAGTAATTACGAAAACTCATGTGGTAGGTAGGTACCTAGGTGGTAGGTAGTTGCGTATGATCCTTACGAGTCCAATGTTCACAGCTACTTCAAAAACATCAAGTTAGATTAGGGTAAGGTTGCAAAATGAGAACCACCACGGTTCACGATAGGGTTGCCAACCCTACTATATAATATAGTATCCTACTATATTAGGGGTCCAACTGCTATATTTTTATAAATAAAATATAGTAGGCAAAACTACTATATTTTTATCATCAAAGTCGCTAAACTTGGTTCTGGTTCTTGGTTAAACTTCGTTCTTGTTCCTGCAACGTCTGCGTTCACTGAAAGGATATTTTCAGTGATGAATATAAAGTGGCGTGAAGAACGCAACAAAGCAGGAATAGACTTTTGGGAAAGACTCCAATAGAGAGATCTCTCTCCAGGCAGATGTTATGCCTGGGGACCGTAGTCCGAAGAGAGGAAGTTGGAATTTGTATTTATGCAACCGTTCGTCGAAACTTCGATAGCACGATGAAGGCTTCCTTTTTTCTTGACAGTAGAAGTTCTACCACTCGATGATAGATGGCGCTAGGTGTCCCTACACCACTAATAAAAGCAGAACTATTGATCAGTATTAATTTGAATCTTGACTGTCTTACAAGCTTTGACAATTTCTTGAAAAACAAAAATTTGTTAATGAAAGCTCAAAGCAGTAAAAAATATGTTTAAAAAATAATTAAATATTATTTGAAACCTACTATATTTTTTATTAATAATTCCCGAACTACTATATATTTTTATGGGTTCTGAAGTCAAAACTACTATATTGGGTCCAAAAAAAGTTGGCAACCCTAGTTCACGATATCGAAACTGTGTTATTTATTGGGTATACTTTTAGGTAGGTAGTACCATGTATTTTCCTACCACCTAATATTTAATCTGCATACACCGCGCAGCAGGCATCATATACTATCTAAGTAGGTACCTACCTAATAACGGCCGTAAAACTGTAAGATGTTTTGACAATAACCTGTTCTGATATATGTTATACCTACTACCTAAGTACCTACTTAGTATCAAGTCAATCTTCAAACACAATGCAATAAACGATTTTCCTCTACCGAGTGATTCATTACAATTTAATTAATTTGATGTCTCATAGACGTTTCCATTCAAAAACCTTGACGTCAAATAAAGTTGCAACTCTAAATAATCCGAATAAATTCCTGATGTAGGTGCCTAGGTGTGTTTAAAATAGGCATGCAGACATAGGTACCTACATGGTGCGTGTGAGATTCCCAATTTCCCAGATACTTAACCATAAAATAACTTCTGCCTCTATAGCCTGTCTCTGTGAGACGTTTCTCTACATGTCTATATAAGATACTAGCTGTGCGCGCGACTCCGTCCGCGTGGAGTAGGTAGTGACTAATTTCCCCCGTTTTTTCCCACATTTTCCAATATATCTTCGCTCCTATTAGTCGCAGCGTGACGTTTTATAGCCTAAAGCCTTCCTCAACAAATGGTCTATCCAACACGAAAAGATTTTTTCAATTCGAACCAGTAGTTCCTGAGATTAGCGCGTTCAAACAAACAAACAAACAAACAAACAAACAAACAAACAAACAAACAAACTCTTCAGCTTTATAATATTATTTTATATAGGATATAGGTATTGTATAGTCGCCTGCAAAAGGTATCGAAACAGACAAAATGCAAAATTTATGTTCCTACGACTTTAAAGTCAACCCAAGAAACGCGAGTGAGCATTTTTTGGGCATATTGACTGTGTCTAATGTCTTCGTCGTCGAATGTACCTACATACCTAAGTATATGAACATACTTAATCGCTCTTCAACATACCTACCTACAGTCTTCCCTAACATCAAGCAGATGTTTCGGTTCCCAAGGGGCTACAGTGGCAGCACGGGCGTAGCCAGGATTTAGTTTTGGGGGAGGGGGG
>BHDV01052228.1:865905-892750 GCA_005406045.1 Adoxophyes honmai | reverse complement strand
AGTTTAAAATGTGTACAAAGCGCGAGAGTTTAAAATATTATAATATCACACCAAACTTTAAACTTCTAACTTTATGAAGTTTCTAAAGTAGCAAGTACCCTGGTTCGTTTGCTCAAAAAAAAAACTTGTATTGTTATAAAGTACTTTGGTCAATGAAAGTTTTCTTTATACGAGACTGTTTGCCAGGCGCCGTTACCTAGCTAGGTTAGTCACATGCGGCATACAGTAAACAACTCAATGTAATTGTGACTTAAATCGTCAGTATCTATTTTTAACAGAACATAAAGCCCGTCACACATTAAGCAGATACGGTAAGATATCTGTTACAGAACATATATCGGTCAATATCGCTCCCTATACAATTCAATGAGCTACCACACACTGCGCAGATTTACCATCAGGTATCTTTTGACACCGACATATGGAAAAATGGCATTGATACGCAGATAAAATATTATCGTATATGCGTAGTCTGTGACGGGCTTAACAAAGTTGAACTAAATTCGATCAAATTAATAGCCCGGAATTTAAACCTACAGGCTTAATACGGCAACACGGACAAGACGTCTAGCACGAGTAATAGACTGTCATCTCACGTTTCTAACATGACAATGACAGGTATAGAACATCGTAGCCGCAAATAACATCATGAGCTTATTCGGACAGTAACATTACAGGTATAATCTACATTATCTACATAGTGGGCGAATTGACACGTGTCTTGTTCTGCTAAGCTTATCGCCTTACATGTCACAGTCGTATTGGTATGTACAAGATCAGGATAGCTTCAATCTTGTGTTTACGCGTAATATTGTACCGAGACAGTCTTTTCCTGATATGATTATGGGACTTAGGAACAAAAAGAAAATAAATTGGATACGGGTATGACCTTAAATAATTCCTGAGTAAGGAAGTCACGAAGAAATGTTTTATAAAGATACGCATTCTTTCTTTCTAAATCTATCTATACTATTCTCTCTAAATTTGTTCAAAGGGTAAAGACTATCTGGATTGGGAACTTCACACACACCATTGAATTACTCTGTAGCTATAATAATATGCAGCGTTTCTTACCAAGTCTTCCTTTTCTGAATAGCTCGTGGTAAATATTTTAATTTCCCAGATAAATTCCGAAAAATTTAGGTAGAGGTGAAAACTTGGGTTTCGAATCTACGACCCTCAGCATAAGAGGCATTTTGAACCGCTGGGTTACCACTGTTAACTGTTTCCCTAAATTCAAATTTAATTATTAATCCAAGTCTCTGAGGCCCAATATTAATTAAATTTATAAAGAGCAGTGTGGCAAAATGCCGCGTTCGTATCCACAATGGATAGAACTGTACGCTTAGTGTAGTGTGGTCATGAATGTCATGATTCGATAACGATTTCGTTTGCAAATTAACGCGAATAATGTATGGAGACGTGTCGACAGCAGTTGTTCGAACGATCCGCTTGGAGGCGTTGTCTCAGTTTCCATACAATACGTGTTAATTCACAAACGAATCTATGATCGTTTCAATTACACTAATCGCTCTGTATGCTTATGCATGATTTCCACCAAACGGCCGGAATCGGAAAGAATTTTATGGTCTTTAAACGATACTGAACCTTACAGTCACTGTGTTTAAGTCTACATTACCAAGCAGCGTACAAAAGCTAGGTGACGTACGTCGCCCGCGACCACGGAATACAAAAATAAGGTAATGTAGACTTAAACACAGTGACCGTAAGGTTCAGTATCGTTCAAAGACCCTAAAATTCTTTCCGATTCCGGCCGTTTGGTGGAAATCATGCATTAGTAGGTATATTGAAAACGATCATGATTCGACAACGATTTCGTTCGCTAACGCGAAATTGTAAGAAAACAGACAGCTCCCCCCCAGTGGGCCCCAGCGGCCCCGTGTGGTGCCGGGTTAGAATAGCACCTCCCCCTTTCTTCCCGTGGGTGTCGTAAGAGTCGACTCTGGGATAGGGTTAGTGTATTGTGGGCGATGGGCTAGCAACCTGTCACTGCAATATCACGTTTAACCATCTGTTTACTCTGAAATTGATAAACGTGGTACTGGATTTTTGAATTCATGTGCTCTGCCTATCCCTCTTGGGAATACAGGCGTGATAATATGATAATATGTACAGACAGCGCCCCCATGCGGAACATTCACACAACTGCCGCGGTCGACGTCTCTAAACATTCCTCCCGTTAATCCGCAACCGTAATCGTCATCGAAACATGACCGCTTTGATAACACTAGACGCTCTGTATTAAGTAATTATCTTAATGACTTCATGAATAATTGCTTCATGGTGTAGCATTCAGATTCGCATCCTGAGACCGTTATAAGATATATTATACACTCGAGTTGCGTCTCAGATTCGAGATTACTGGAGCACAAAGGATCGGCGGGGAATCTAATTTAGATATAGATAACGCAATTCGAGGGGTCGCAAATTATCAAGGAGCGAATAAAGATTTGTGCAAATTTAACTTAGACTTCCATCGATTGAGTGCACATACATTATATGTAGCTACATTCCGTAGATGGAACTCTAAGTATGTACATACAACGTCTATGTTCCCGAATGGATTAGACAGAGCACATATTAATAAAATGTGACAGACAACACAATGAGTATGACTATTTCATCCTTCACAGCCATTTCAACATAATTTTAGGTTTGAAAACAGATAGAACAGGTAGTATACTATAATAATGACAGATTGCTAGCCTATTTCTTTAGTCGCCTCTTTCGACATCCACAGAAGAAATGTTGAAGTCTTTTTCTATCTCAACACCTCACAAGATGGAGCGTATAGCGGCAATAATATAATAGTTATTTATGTGACACCTGCGTCATAAAATAATAGTTTATGAGTGAAGTTTATGAAATTCGCTTTTTCGGGCTCATTTCATGAAGATTCACGAGTATTTTTAACATCTATACATTTGGGTACCAGGTAAAAACAATAGCAAAGATGGCGCAAAATTCGAAATGCGTAAACAAAAACGCATCGGCGTCGAGTTCCAAGTTCAAATACCAAATCTGTTTTCTTCTTTTGAAATTTTTGAGTATTGTATTTTACTATTATAAATTGGTGAGTATAAATTTGATTGAAATTGAAGTTTTAACATTGTTTATATTGACTCCATACTGTACTTTCATCTAACAAATTTTGATACCTGATAAACGTTATGCTCTCTAAGCAATCACAACGACAACCATTTACAATTTGTTTAGCAATAACGTCATCGTTATTGCAATCGGTTTGGATCAATCTATCGTATAGCTGTTCAAAGAGGAAACGCTGCCAGCCTTTTGGGCACCATGCCACGGGGGCCCTTTTTAGATTTAATTTAGTTATTTTTATTGTTATTATTAAGTATGTTTATAGTCCGTCATTTTTAGGTTTAAGTTGTAAATAACATGTACTTTTTTCATTATCCAATAAACTTTACATTATGTACATAAATATATAAATAGAACTCCCTGTCAGGTGTTCGTATCGCGGTGAACCACTGACACGTATTACTGTGGTGACTGGGGTGGATCAAAGCAGTGGTTAGTAGGGGAGTGTAAATAGTTCAACTAAATACCTGGGCAAATTTGACGCGACATACAGGTTCAAAATGTTCGGAGATTACATACAATCACGCCTATCACGCGTTGTACACGTTCGAGAAGTTTTTTTTATTTACGCGCATTAAAGCTCTTAAAGTAATTTTATTGTTTAAATTTGATCAATTTTAAATCCGTACCAATATATAAATGTGAAAGTGTGTTTGTTTGTTTGTTTGTTTGTCGTCTTTCACGGCTAAACGGAGCGATGGATTGACGTGATTTTTTAGGTAGAGATAGTTTAGGCCACGGAGCACTCTCCGTGGCCTAAACTATCTCTAGTAGCCTATGTCACTACATAGGCTACTTTTTATCCCGGAAAAAATTGATGTTCCCGAGGGAAAACAAAAATTTAGTTTGCTTGATAGATCGATATCAATCGATAACCGATCGATAGAAGATAGATCGATGGCGCCGTGTGTCGTTTGAAACGAGAAGTTTTCTTATAGTTGTGCTTTATATCGCAATATAACCGAGATCCACGCGGGCGGAGCCGCGGGCGGAAAGCTAGTGACATATAAAAATAATTAAATTGGGAATAAATAAGTATGGGTATGAGTGTGTTCCCAAACGGGGTAGACAAAACACACAAAGTCGCCTCTTGCGACATCCATGGAAGACGGAGAGGTGTTATTATAACCCAACACCACACGGGTTACAGTCAGAGATTTTTTTTATTGTTAGGGACGATTGGGAGTTATGTCTGCGGTTAAAGCTTCCTGATTGTGGTTCTCTTATTTTCCTTTTGGTTTTAATTTTAATGAATAAAAATACATACATACATACATATTCTCACGTCATATTACCAGGAGGGCTAGCAACCTGTCACCATAATATCACGTTTGACCATCTGGTTACCCTGAATTTGCTTAAAGTGGCACTGGATTTTTGAATTCATGTGCTCTGCCTACCCCTCCTGAATAAAAATGATAGTAATATTTAGCCCGGGTTGGAATCCCACTGCTGGGCAAAGGCCTCCCTCCACGTTTTCCCTTCCACCCGATCCAGACCGGTCTGGTGCTAGTCGCTGAGAACCATGTCCTTGTTATAATTTGACCCTGCCTACACAGCCTGGTGACAGACGGACAGATAGACAGCGAAGTCGCAGTATTAGTCCTGTTTTCACCCTTTGGCTACGGAACCCTAAAAATAGCAAACCCGAGACAGAAATATCTCGTGATAAGCTCCCGCTTAGTAACAGTGTCAGTAAATTTAATAGCAACGCAACAAAGGTTATTTGCCTAAGTATCTTCAGTACTATATCAAAATTATAAACGACCCTTACGGGACCCATATCAGAGCTGTCGAGCCCAATATATCAGCCGTAAGTGCTCCTTAAGTCTCAAGCGAGCGCTAATAGCAATAGTCAAAATTACTTCTTCGAATTTTAATATAACTTCAGTGTTAATGTTAAATGTGACGTGAAGTAGAACCTTTTCAAACTGTCACAGAGTGTAAAGTGCTAGTAATTCGGTCTAAAGTTGATACCTGTGTGATGTCAGGTTAAAATAACAACTCACCATTTCTTCCGTGGTTATTGTAAGGCTTTAGGCGACAGAATAGCAACCTAGTAATAATAATAGTAAAAAAAACATAGGGTACAAAATATGGAGACAAGGTATTCAAGAAAAAACATGTGCCACTGATCCAAGGGCCAAGGCAACGCGTTGGATGCATGTTTTCACGCCATCATGCCCTATTCTGAAAGCAGAGCTGTACCGAGGCACGATAGCCTACGCCACGCACCCTTACGGGTCGCGACACTCCGGCCCCGGGCCAGCAACACATGCACCAGCTATCTACATTACATTATAGGAAATAATTTTAAACAAAAAAAAACCGACTTCAAATTAGCTAAATTTTGAAAGTATTCTGTTTACTGAATGTAAAATCTTGACTTGAAAACGCCGTACATCTCCGTATAAAATTTGAAGAGTTCCCTCGATTTCTCCAAGATTCCATCATCAGATCCTGGTGTCGTGCCAATGGGACCAATTTCGAGTTATACCCTTTTGATTAAAAAAAAATTTGAAAATCCGTCCACGGGTTTTCGAGATATCGAGTAACATACACACACAAAAAAAAAAAAAATAATAATAATAAAAAAAAAATTTAGGTCGAATTGAGAACCTCCTCCTTTTTGAAGTCGGTTAAAATACAATATACAGTATACGTTCCCTAAAACCCGACACCACGCACGTCCTAAGTAATTACATACATACATACCATATATACTCACGCCTGTACTCCCAAGTAATTTGATGTGATAATAATTTACGAGTATAACATGCAAAAGACTAACTTGACTCAGATAATCCTAGGTATTTTAGGGAGATTATGCGACTCTTAAGCCATTGTATCTTCCTATTCGCGTTTTGGCACAATATTCAAAGACAGAATGTTTAAATAGCATAAGTATCGAATAATAGAAGTACGCTCGAAAGATACGAAACACAGTATTGCGTAACAGTTCGCACATGACATTTAACACCGTATTAACTCAAAAAAGTTGATTTTTTAGTTATGAATGCCACTCGATAGCATATTTTTTTATCTATCGGTAGGCCAGACAGTCATATTTTTAAGTAATCTACTGACCGAGAGATGGCATCAAAATCTATATTGCCTATTCTCGCCATCCACCGAGACGTCAGTCAACATAGTAACATCTGTAGTTGAGTCACTTGCTGAGCGGCAATCGGGAGCGGCAAGCGCGTGGTGTGTGTGTTAACTCGACATATGACAAAGTTCAAATCATCTTAGTAGCATCAGAGAGTTATCAACACCGTATTATTTTTACTTAATACAGTTTTGCCAGTCAATCTATTTTGAATTTACTGCATTGTTTATGTATTATGTCAAAATAATACCGTATTGCCTCTGAAAATTTTGAATTGATACTACTTTGCCTGTTAAAATATTCCGACTGATAATGTTTTAACAGTGTTTCAACTGTATGACCTATTGGGGTGATGAATGATGATACTATTAGAGATTGTTAATTGCATCATAGTCTTATCAAAGCGTTAAGATGTAAGAATTGTAATGTCTGTAGATTATAACGACAACTAGGTAGTCAAAGAATCTGCTGGTACGAACAAAGCCACACTAGAAAAATAACATCTCCTTTTACACCCGATGATTAGAACATGATGTTGTATTGAAACAAATAAAAAAAAAGAATACTCCGTAAGTTTATTTCGGTTACTATGACGCACAGTAAATTAATCTCATAAATCGTTGTCGATAACTATTATTACAGCACATTGTGATAATAACAGTTTCTCGTATTAATAACGTATAAAATACTGGTTGAATATGAAACACAAATAAATAAACCCACCTATTACCACAATTTTACACAGTTAATAGCTTTATTGCCGATTTAATCTTAAAGTAAACTTTAAAAAATGATCATAATTGTACAGTATAATAAGTAATATCTGGTGCAAAACAGCACCAAAAGGGCTGCACTCAGTGCGACCGAGAGGCCTTTGTACTAGTTATTTAAAAAGTGCCTGCAGGGAGATTTTTTCAGGCTGGCTAAATACGCCAACTAAATAACGTTTCAGTTTAAACTTATTACTATAATTATACGAATAAGAAGTAAACAGTTTATGATGAAAGTTATCTCTGAAATAGATTTGGTACACCCTGTTTGTTAATGCATGATTGTATTTTATATTTATACGTGTTTTAACATCAATAATTAAACGTTAGAAAAGCTTTGTATACATTTTAGAAGTAACTCCTAATAATATAGTAATATAGATTATTTGTACCAAATTCATGGTAATA
This sequence comes from Adoxophyes honmai, assembly GCA_005406045.1. NCBI lineage: Eukaryota > Metazoa > Arthropoda > Insecta > Lepidoptera > Tortricidae > Adoxophyes > Adoxophyes honmai. The sequence continues at coordinate 885,337 of BHDV01052228.1, read as the reverse complement.
AAAAAATGAATCACAGACTTTTTCACTGTAAAGTGCTTCATTTAAAATTTTAAAGGTATGTTTCATTTTTGTTAACAAAATTAAACCTAAGTTTAATAGAAATATGATTTCTAGTTTTGTTAAAAAGAAAATTATGTTTTTTCTTTCATTAGTTAATACAGGATAGAACAAAATTTTATTTATAAAAGAAAATGGAAGACTGTATTATTTTGAATTAATACATCAGTATATTGGTGTTTAAGGGAAAAATAAACAGGCGATACCGACATAAGTCTAAAATTATTTTAATTATGGTTGGCAACATAGTCTTAACTCAAAGTGCCGTTGGTAAAATGCTTGTAAAATGAAAACAAAAGTCTTAATCGAGGGGTATTCGAATTCAAAATAATGCTAAATAGTGTACTTATAAATCACGTGAGAAAAAAATACAAATATCGTTTGTCCTAAGGTGTTATGATTTTTCAAACTTTCAAAACGCAATATCTCAAAACTGCATTTTTTGAGTTAATACGGTGTTAAATGTCATGTGCGAGTTGCTCCAAATTAGTACGAAAACTCGTATTCAGTACCTACTTTTAAAATGGTGTCGTATTCGTACTTTAACCTATCAAATAAACTTTAATTTCTGTAAATCTCTATCTACAATAATATCAGTCTGTTACATTCCAATTTTTTTCATAAGAATTTTAACGGATAAAACTTGAAACTATTTCAGAAATGTAAGGAAAAACTGGAATTAATTAATTTCGTAACATTGATTAGTGTTACCTTTAATGTTTTCACATTTTTACTTTCAAAATTACACACTCATAATAAATATAGATAGGATGGATGAAAGAAGATTGACTAAACAAATTTATACGGGGAATGTGGATGGGTGCAGTGTGTGGGAGGGGAAGACCTAGACGGACGTTCCGTGACCAAATCGCGGACGTTTTAGCAACAGTACCCAAAACCGACGAGCATGAGGAGATTAATGAATGTAGATGAAGCAAAATACCTGGTATGTCTGGATCGTAGCGAGTGGAACAAATCAGTCTCTGCCTACCTCTGTGGGAAAGAGGCGTGACGTTATGTATGTATGTATGTAATAATAGGGTAAAAAGAGCACACGATACCATGACTATTTCACGTTTCATAGCTAGATTCAGCAAGATAAAAGAAGTATAATAATTACAGGTTTGTGAGCACATTGCCTAAAATCACAATCTTATTAAAATGAGTTAGATTTTGGTGACCACAATATTGTTTTATTGAAATTAAACTGTAAGTAAGCGGAGACAAGATCGACAAATTGTTTCCTTAAAATAAATCTTTCCGACTTAACCTAAAAGTGAGTTGAGAGGCGTGATTGTATGTAAATACACAAACTCCTGTCAATCATAATGTGTGTACACGTGCGTATCAAGCTTGGAAACCATCGGAAAATTCCCGAATATTCTCTCCATTGTAATTATCAAGAGAAACAGTGCCGGGTTGAATATACCGAGCTGGAGGGAAAAATGGCCGTGGTACTATGAAAGGGTTTGAATAAATTTGTGGGTCGTTTTAAGGCGCGGCGTGAATTCTTGATCAAGAAGGACTCGTAGAATGAAGTGTTAAAAAGTTTACCTTATTCGTAGCTGCCAGCTTGTCAGATGAGTGGGTGGTATCTGAAAACAGAGAAATGACGACATTAGATACTTAAGTTGCGACATACCGCTGTCGTCGAGTACCTAGGAGAAGTTTTTTCACAAGCGTCGTCTACGTCATCAACTGTGAAATGATATTCGTGAAGGAAATATTTAGCCATGAATAATTGTGTTAATTGTATGAAGTGTACATTAGATAAGATTTCAAGATGTCTCTCTGTGTTACTTTTGTTTTTAATGCAAAATAAAACGTGATATTACTTAGCAGCATTTTGTTTTTCAACTATTCCACAATATGAAAACACAAGACTAGTGAAATAAACCAATTTACAAACTAACCACTTACAATTTCCTTTAACTCAGCCAATGCATTCGAGCTTAAAAGGTTGCCTCAGAAACAAAGGAAAAACGCTGCTCTCAAACAAATGCAGAACCAATTTATCACTAAGCCCTTAGAAGAAAGGTTTTCTACATCACGGCGTGTGCTGAAGCAGCTAAGTTTGCCGATGGCTCCGAACGGAGTCATCTTTAGATAGATTCTAGAGAGCGTGGCAATTGGACGCGAAGATCTGTGAGTGCAAGACAGATATGCATATAAATCTCGGCGCCGTTTTGTCTCAAATTAAGGAGACAATGTATATTTGCATTTCCTTGTGGAACGGAATTAATCGAAGCGACGGAGCAGCTTGGTTTCTAGTAGTAGCTTGGATTCAGCTGTTTTCTTTAAAGTCTTCGTTAAAATGTTGAGCGTGAAACTTCCACGAGACATCGACACGAATAACTCGAGTTTAGCTCGATATGTTTGGGGCTAATCGGTAGCCCTTCATCTTCGGCTGTCGAACGCACTGTAAGCAAAGGATTAAACTCTACTTTCGTCTTGGTTTGAGGTGTTTAATTTTTTTTTTTTTTTGCAAAATTTGTTGGTGAAGTAATTTCGTTACATAATAAAACATCAGAAAATAGACCATACCTCTATGGGACAATTTTATCATCGCTTTATTTTTAGGACCCCAATGACGCGACAATATAAAAAATAAGCATAATAACAGATTTGCGGGTGTTAGGAACACGTGAACCCTACACGAGGTCTTAACACCCGAGAGTACTACCACTATATTACTCGCAAATCTTGCCACAAAGCAGCAGAGATTGCGTTGTTATGTTCCGGTGTGGAGGATGAGACGATCGGTACAATTACTACCACATTTTTGAAAAAGTAATGGTGCCTGTGCGCCTCTCTTGGTACAAAAATGGGCCATTGTAAATAATTGAGTCAGCTGCACTATCAAAATGCTAAATGCTAAGTTTAATTAGGACTATGACTCCTGCAGGTATCATCAAAGAATTCGTCACAAATTCTCAGCAACCTCCGTCCAAAAGCCACCAAGAAATTGTTGCAATTTTTCGTCGGCCTCCAAACTGTTAGCCTTGTTCCTCGCCCATTGACATTGAGGGCGCCAAACTCCGAAGACAATCGCAAACACCCCACAAAGTAAATAAGAGAACACTCTGAACTAAAACATTCCGCCATTAGCTCATTGTATTCAAGTTTGCCGGAAGAGGAAACTTCGCTGAAAAGAATTCGGGATTCCACCCTAATAGTCAGAATAAATTTGATAAAACTCGAGCTGCAAAGTACAAACTAGTTTATTTGGTGGAAAATGTTCCGGGAACTAATATACGGAACCCTTTAAAAAGTTTGCAGGATGTTGATGAAAAACTTGAAGATTGCTCGGACGTTGGCGAGACGGCGTTTTTGTAGTGTTGGTGCTACCGTAGAGAAATCCCCATCGGAAAAATTGTTTTCTAATGGCCGTATGTTTATTTAACCAACCGCCAAAAAATAGAAGAGTTGCCTCACATTATGTTTAAAGTTTAACCATTTCAATTAATTAAGTATCTCAAGTCTGCATCAATACCTATCATAGAACACTGTTATTACACATCCTCATTAAATATTATCATTGAGGACTTTTGAAGCATAAGTCTTTTTAATTTTTTTGTAAACTTCTTGAGTTGTCCTTTTTTCAAAACCTAATCACTATTCCACTCCATTGTTCAAAAGTTGGCTGGCTTGGTTGCAAAGGTCGGCTTTTTAACCCTACAGCGCATTCAGTGCCTAATCAGTCACAACCAATTTAATAGCCTGTACTAAAAATATAATGGCAAACAACGCCACCTGTTGTTGGTCAATGTAATGGTAAAGACTTTTAAAACGACGTAGTTTGGCAAGTTTCCGTTAGATGTCGATCTAGTGCCAATAACCGCGTGAGCTAGTCAAAACTTAGTAGTTTTCGAGAATACCAAGTTGAGAATTGTTGTGTCGTGTGTAAAAAAAATATATACGTAGTGGAGATGATTGCTAAAAAAACTTTGCATATGTGGCAAGCTGAAAATATACGAATCGTACGCAATTTCTGATATTTGCATAGTAACTTGATACAAACACGTAAACGCCTTTAGACGTTCCTGATAAGTCACACTATGCACTTATATTATTTGAAATTTCTTCCTAACGTTCCTTATATGGCACATTATGCGTTCATGTTCAGTGTATTTATACCAACAATAAAGCACATAAACTCAAAATCAAATAATATTGGTGCCGTAATCTATTGAAATATTCTATGTAAAAGAGTGACAATCGCGGAAATTAAAGAAAAAATAAAATCTGTGTAGATTTTAGTGATGTGAAAGAAATCCACGCACCTATAATTTTAGTGCAAAGTATGACTCACCGGAACCTCTGCCTAATAGTTAAGTCTTCGATATTTTGTTATAAATGCAAAGTTGAGCTTCGTTTTAGTGTAAGCCGTAAGCTATAAGTAAATGCATAAAGTCCCTTATGTGTCACAACCATTAATTTATTTTTTTAAGTAAATGCATAATGTCCCTTATGTGTCACAACCATTAAATATTTTTTTTTATAATGAAGCTAGCAATTTTTATTTTTTTCCTTATTTTTCTCGTCATCTAATTATCCATTACAACTACATATATTTTTCTTTTTAAAAACAAAAACTTCATGCATTGTAGGGTTAATTGTACTTTTTGTTCGTCATCTATCAATATTTCCTTATTTGTTTTTACAAAAAAAGAGTTTTCCTTTTTTTAGTTTTCAGCGTGGCATTTGACTAAAAATTTTCACTGTAACCTTTTCCATTTATATTTGCTTTCGATATCGATGTAAAAACAAGCTTCAAACGTCAGTGTTCCGCTGTCAATACACACATTCGCAGAGTCCCCAAGTTACCCCTTTGTACGTATAAAGTTATTTGCAATGAAGTAGGTATAAACAAACTTGAAAATTCCTTACCCATATATTGTTTCACCCCAGCGAAGTGCTCCTCGCATACATCTTACATTATCAAAACAGTTTTAGATAAAGCTTACCACAGTTTCATCGACTCTTTGGAAAACCACTTAGAGTGCTAAATAGCTACGGTGACACACGGGGACATACTTTCGCAAGAAACGCTGCAAAGTAGTGATGTTTTATCGTTGTTGATGTATTGTCACGTCAAGAAATATGCCCATAGATTACGTGATCGGATTGAAGCTAAGGATTTGATAAAATAATTAACAAATATTTTTTCTGAAAATTATAGAGGTAATTGATTTAGCTACATTTATAAACTTCGAATTTTCAAAAACATAAACCAATCACCTGTTTGGTGTTGGGTTTAGAATAACAACTCTCCATTTCTTCCGTGAATCTCGACTAAGTAAATAGGCAAAAATTTTGAAAACACGAGCGTGGTGTAATTATAAACTAAACAATGAAAAAATAAGCCAATTAGAATTTGCACCATTCCAAAACTATGCACCATGCACATAATAATTTTATTTAAAACCAAAAACAGACGACGTAAACAATTCCCCATACATGAATAACTAAAACACTAATGTCCAATGAAATGAAACTACCAGGTCTTCAGAAACACGTAGCGGTCCCGCCGTACCAACGTCCCCGTGTGTTTTCGCCCTTTGTGACATCAAACACCGATGTTTAGGGTATTCTGGTATTTACTGGTTATTTTATCAGCCCGAGACTGAGAAAACTACTCGAAAAGTCTTTTGAGAACCGGAGAATCGAGTATCGATCTAGTTGATGTTATACGCCAGTTTGAGTAAACTTTGCATGTGGTAATAGAATTTATACAAAGAATGAACAACACAAACCAACCTAAAAGTAAACAAAAGATGAAGTGGTTTTAAAGGCTGTCGCCTAAACTGTACGTCTAGTGTAATGAAAACTATGAAGAATTCGTTAACGAATTCGCTTGCGAGTTATCACGGAATTGTATGGAGACGAGCAGTTGTGCAAACGTTCCGCTGGCGGCACTGTCACAGTTTCCATACAATTTTGCTATAACTCGCAAACGAATTCGTTAACGACTGCAAAATCGTTTTCATTACACTAGACGTTCTGTGCTTCAACTTATAGATTATAGATATTATTGAGCACCTCTCACGACATCCAAGGAACAAAATGAACAAACGAATTTTAAACCTGACACCATTGTTTCTCTTTATCTAACTATAACAACTGTTAAAAAAATTAGACAATTGAAATTGTATGGCACATGGTTAGCTAAAAGAAGTCCTGGTTTTAAAGCTAATGCAAATGCCAACTGAAACAGTATACGGGCAGAAATTAAGCAAACAGTCGGAGAGCACTACATCTCCGCATAATTCCTTCGGATCCGACCGAAACACTACGCCAAAGCGAAGTAACCTAAATTTTTACAAAAGCGAACTGTTTGCGACGAAACAATTTTATAAAAATGGAGTTTTTAATTCTACCAAGCGCTCTCGGGCATGTCATTATTGTGCCCGCGGCTAAAGGGGCTTAAGTGCGAATTTTTAATTTTTCCGTCTTCTGTTGTACGGGAGGTTGTTCAGACCTCAAAGAGTTTCATTTCGTATGCATTGTGTAGCTTTGATGATAGCTTCTGTACGAGGCCTTCAAAATGTATGATGGATGTTAAGAACAGGTGTTTTTGCATTTTAAAGGAAGACAACGGTGAGGTTCGGGTTCAAGTTGTTGCAATGTTAAGTCAGATATTAACAGGAATGTTATGCATTTGTTATTAATTCTGGATACATTGGAAACTGATGAAAACCCCGATGCAATAAAATATTTGTTATTCAATTCATGCAACCAGATATTAGAAAACATTATGACTGTGTGCTGATGATAAAGATGATTACAGTCGATTCACATTTATGTGTAAATAGTTATTTATTTATCAAAGTAAAATCTGTATTGACTTCTTACAATTGAAATCAATTAGTTTTTTTTTTTATAAGGAGACATAAAATAACAATTAGTATAAAAATCTTTCATTTCATAATAGTTCAAACATCAAAATTGCGTAGATCTTTTGATACATTATTGAGTGAGCTAATTAACTAAATTTCTCATCGATTCACATTATCAAAACTGCCTCATCACTTGCCCCCAAACTGAGCAATAGATAACGGGGTAAAATGATGATGTGCCTGTTTTGGCAGCGCTATGAACGCGTTATAATACTCTAGTAATAAGTTCTGTATACCGTATAACGCTAGGTGATTGACATAGTTAAGTTTCTGAATGGTTTTTAGTAGAGATGCAACAGATAATCCAGTTGCTAAGCTATCCGGTATCCGGCCTTTCTGGCTATTATTTTACTATCCGGCCGAATACCGGATAGTTGCGCACTATCCGGCCGCAACCCGAATAGTGATTCTTTGAAAAGGGGAAGTTAGTCTATTCAGCTAAATAGGGGGGTACACGTGTACTGCATATGAAATAGTTTCGTACGTACTGACCTAAAAAAACTCGTTTCTTGCCTAGAAAACGGTCCGCGCGAACCTACAATACGTAACAGGTTGAAACCTGCACGACGCGCCCGCCGCTAAACTAAAATGTACGGTATCGTTTGGCCGGCCGAATATTCGGCGGCCGGATACTGGATATTCGGCTGATAAAATGGATGAAAAACTAGAACCACTAATAAATGAAAACAAAATTTTGAAAAATAAAATAGAAATTTTAGAAAAGAAAATTGAATACTTCGAAAAGGAAAAGAAGAAAAACAACATTTTATATTTCGGTTTGGATGAAAATAAAATGGATTCATCCCTTGAGCTGTTCCAGAGAATCCAAAAAATATTTAATCAAGATCTAGAAATTACTTTGGAATACAGAGATATATCAAAAATCCACCGTATTGGTTCCATCAAAGAAAACAAAATCAGACCGGTTCTCATTAGTTTCGCAAACACCTGGAAAAAAAGCGAGATATTAAAATTGAAACGAAGCCTAAAAGATGGTTATATAACTGAGGATTTTCCTAAAGAAGTTTTAGAAAAGAGAAGGGAATTACAGCCGAAACTAATAGAAGAACGTGCTAAAGGAAACACTGTTTATATTAAGTACGATCAGCTGGTAGTAAAAGAGGGTAAACCAATAAAAGAAAAGAGAAAAAGAGACCAGTCAACTTCGCCTAATGGTCAGAATCAAGCTAAAAAGACAACAATAACTAAGAATTGTTTAGGAAATGAGAATAGGAAGAACGCATTCGATATGATGATGCCAAGGTCAGGCTCAGTTACTGATACTTCTATCAATTCAGAGTAGCAACTAACCACTGGCAACCAGAAGCAGAACAACCCCAATCCGGCTGGTCCCCGTGGGGTTGCAAGACCACAACCCCCCCATATAAATAAAAATGCAAACCTACAACATCGAAAACACAATAACATTTATATTGCAACGTTGAATGTTAGAACACTTATGTCAGACAACAGATTACAAGAATTGGAAGAAGCTATATCACCTATAAAATGGGATGTTATTGGCCTTTGTGAAGTAAGAAGAACAGGAGAGGAGATACGAGAATATGAAAAATACATTTTTTACTCCTATGGAAGACAAAAAGGTATATATGGAATGGGATTCCTTGTAAAGAAACATTTAAAGGATAAGATAATTGGCTTCCAAGGAATATCAGATAGAATGGCCGTACTCAACATTAAATTAACAGAATCGAAACAACCATGGTCTATTATTCAAGTACATGCACCCACAGAACAAGACACCAAATTAGCTAAAGATAAATTCTACAAAGATATGGCAGAGCAAATGCAAAAGAAAAATATTATTATCATGGGAGACTTTAACGCCAAGGTTGGTAGGAAGTCAAACAAAGATGAATTTGTCTTAGGAGAGTATAGTAGCGGTATCAGAAATGAAAATGGACAAAGACTAATAGATTTCTCTTTCGCTTACAATTTGAAAATAATGAACAGTTTCTTTAAAAAACGAAAATCGAGAAAGTGGACATGGTTGGCACCGAATGGCAAAGATAGAAATGAAATAGATTTCATACTCACAAGAGAAAAACAAATATTCACGGACATTGAAGTACTTAATAAGTTAAATTTTAATACAGATCACAGAATGGTTAGAGGAGTTATACAAGATAAAAACAACAAATCAAGAAAGCATATTATACATTCAACCATGAACAAGACAATAACATCACAAATACCGCAAAATATATTGAATGAGCTAGGTACCACATTGAGTGGGATGAAAGATATGAAAACATTGCAAGAGAAATATAATTTTTTGGAACAGGAACTTACAAATATAAATAAAATGAGTAAAATAAAAGTGAAGAAAAATAAGTTAGGAGAAGAAACACTAAAATTGATGGAAGAGAGAAACAAATTGCTAGATAAACGAAAAGATAACAAACAAAAGATTTCAAATATTAGTAAAAAAATTCAAGAAACGATAAGAAAACACAAAAAAGCAGAAAGACTGTCTGTTTTGAAAGAACAAATAGAAAAAACAGGCGGAATCAAAAGAGGTCTAAAACAACTTAAAGAATATACTCTTTGGATACCCAACATTAAGAAAAACGACAAGAAAAACAAGAAAATTGAGACAAAAAGACTATCAATAGCAAAAGTAGCAACAGATTTCTACAAGAACTTGTACACGGAGACAGACAATACAACGCCAATAGAAGAAAATACTTGCGAAAAAGAAGATATTCCTAACATACTTGAATCTGAAGTCATAAAAGCAATTAGATCACAAAAAAGTGGGAAAGCCCCTGGAGATGACAAAATATCCAACGAACTACTAAAACAGTCCCTACCCGCGATATCCAAATATGTGACCCATCTTTTTAATGAAATAATAATAACAGAACAAATACCTATTCAATGGACGAAATCAACCATCATTCTTCTACACAAAAAAGGTGACAAAGATGAAATAAACAATTATAGACCAATAAGCCTTATGTCCAATCTGTACAAAATTTTTACAAAAATAATACTCGAGAGAATATCGAACCACCTGGAAGAAAACCAACCGAGGGAGCAAGCTGGATTTCGTGCCGACTTCTCTACTATTGACCACATTCATGTTGTGAAGCAAGTAATCGAAAAACTTGATGAATACAGGCAACAGTATTATATGGCATTCGTCGATTACAATAAGGCTTTTGATTCATTGAGTCATGCGTATATTTGGAAAACATTAGAGAACCAAGGAGTAGAAGGAAAATACATAAGGATCATAAAAGAAATTTACAGAAACACTACAGCAACAGTCCAACTTGAGCAACAAGGCGAAGAATTTAGAGTTCAAAAAGGCGTTAGGCAAGGTGATCCACTTTCCCCAAAATTGTTTACAGCTGTGTTAGAAAACATATTTAGAAAGTTAGACTGGGGAAAATTTGGAATAAATATTAACGGATTGAATCTAAACCATTTAAGATTTGCCGACGACATAGTAATTTTTGCTGAGAATCCAAGTATACTACAGACTATGCTCCAACAATTGGATGTTGAAAGCAGGAAAGCAGGTTTAACAATGAACACAATGAAGACTAAAGTAATGACGAATTCCGTAAAAGATAATATAAAATTAGGACAGGAAATTATAGAATATGTAGATGAATATATATATTTGGGACAAGTTATTTCAATAAAAGACCAATATTCTAAAGAAATAGACAGAAGAATATGTAACACCTGGAAGAGATATTGGTCTCTAAAAGAAATAATTAAAAATAAAACAATTTCCATGGCATTAAAAACCAAACTATATAACACATGTGTTCTACCATGCCTAACTTATGGATGTCAAACTTGGCCTGCAACTAACAAAAACAATCAAAAACTAGTTGTTTGCCAACGTAGCATGGAAAGAAGTATGATTAACATAAAACTACGAGATCGATGGACAGCTACTAATATTAGGAAAAAAACGAAGGTCAGTGACGTGTTACAAAAAATAAGAAAACTTAAATGGAAATGGACTGGACATATAATGAGGACTGACAAAGAAAAATGGACTAAAGATGTAATAGAATGGTACCCAAGAAACGGGAAAAGAAAACGAGGTGGTCAAATTAAAAGATGGGAAGACGATTTGCCAAAGGGATGGAGGAGATCTGCCAAGAATAGAGAGACGTGGAAACAATTGGGGGAGGCCTATGTCGACAGACAACCTGACCAAACTGGTTGCTAGAATATTAGTTATTATTTTCAAGATTTGATTAGATTTAAGAATTAAACTGTTTTCATAAGAATAGTATTTAAGTTACATGGTCAGCGAATAAAGGCTTTTATTATTATATTATTATTTTTATTCAGCCAAACAACTATCCGTTGCATCACTAGTTTTTAGTGTTATAGAGTATAAACTGCACGAGCATATCGCTCGGCTTGTTCCAAAATTTTACATACTTAGCTGAAAATCGTACTGTAAATTTTATAGTATTAGGTGAAAAAGTGACACGTTTTGAATCGGGTCGATATACCACCACGTATTGTTTGTTGCATAGTAAAATCGTAGGTAAACCATATTTTAGGTAACTGTTTATAGTTAACTAGTTGACCCTGTAAACTTAATCCCGTCTTTGAAGTACTTAGTAAATAAGCCGATTTTAGATTTTACTAAGTTTTTTTTTATTTAATGATTTAAAATGATTTAACGTTACATTCAGCTGACAGTTGCGTTGTATTCCATGTCAGTTGCGTTTTGATACACCATTTTTAACAAATGAAAGGCTAAATTTATGTTCTGACTGATACATTTTTTCGTATTTCTGTTGCGTTTCGTTATTCCTTGTTAATTGCGTTTCGTTACACCATGTTTTATCTCACGTCCTAATGGAACGTGATAAAAATTATTCTGTCTGTCTCCTAGTTTTAAGCTATCTTTCCACTAATTTTCAGACGAATCGATTCTTGAATTACAACAAAGTGCAAAATATCCGACTCTCTTATATTTAAGCTTATTATTACCGTGCAAAATAATGAATAATGCCTGATTCGATAAAAGAACGCCATACAGTCACTCAATAAAAAACGATCCTAGAATCTAAACGATTCTGAACTCGTCTGTATAAAATTATACCCCGGACTCTTTTTAACTTCCAAGACATCAGATCTGTCTGAAGACAGCTCTCTATTTTTTCATGACTTCGTTCGCAAAATAACTAAAATCGAGACGTGAAATGAATCAGGATCTTTTTAATTTGAGACCAAAATCCCAAGGCTCTGTTATGATACAATAAGGGTTTCATATCGACGGTTAATATCGTAGAACTTATTGTCTGTTCGACTTCTGATACGTTTCATTGGTATATTGAGGGATATTTTTAAGATTAGGTAACGTTTGGGCCATTTTTGCGGTGCTCTTGAGATTGTTACTAGAATCAGATATTAAAAGACAACACTCAAAGGTACAAATACGTTTAATAAATATTATAACTTGACCCATTTCGCTCAGGATTGAGAATGGGCTATAGTTATACACGTACATCATACCTGTGTTCCCAAATGTGGTAGGCAGAGCGTATAAAACGCTACTTGGATAAAATCATGAGTATTTCAGGTGTGGTGCCGGGTTAGAATAGCACCTGCCCCTTTCGTCCCGTGGGTGGGTAAGAGGCGACTCTGGGAAAGGGTTAGTGAAGTGTATTGTGGGCGATGGGCTAGCAACCTGTCACTGCGTTATGAATTTTTATTTTGGTTTAAAGTCAATAGCTATTAAAGTGACAGAATGCTAGTATGTCGCCTATAGCATACGTAAACCTATTTATTCTCAGTCACCATCCACAGAAGAAAAATGAAGAAACCTCTTCTAAACCCGACACCAGACGAGAAACTACAGACAACCAAAAAAAGCCGTGTTCATTACATCAAAAGTTAAGCGTTCTCTTTTATTCCCTGTTTGCAGACAGAGAATTCAATCTCACATCGACACAAATACCAGATGCGGAATGATGTCATGTGGAGACCACTTTACGCGAAAAATCTCATAAAACTTGATATGCCGGGTTATTAGCATTCCCCTTTTATTTGAGTAAAGACAATGCCGTTCGTATAATGGAGATACATGGGATATCGTGATGTTATTTGCTTTAGTACTCTTTGCTAAGTTTGCTTGTAACATTTTAGGTAAAAATGCTTGAATGCAATTTGAACTCGCGATCGAAAAAATTTGTACAATTTTATTTATCTGTCATATCTGTAACATTGTCATCGAACAAAAACTAAACAGTAAAACTATAGTTTAGTTAAGTAAAAATCCCGTAATATAAAAAAAAAACTACTAACTAGATCTTGTTCATACTAATTTTCGGTGGAAGTTTGCACGGTAATTTACATCATAATAAATTTATTTATTTTTCTTTTTTTTTAATTTATTATAAATTTTATATTGAATATTTTATTTTATTTATTTTGTAATTCTCTTATTTCAGAAGTTAGAAGGGGCACACGTTTTACCTCTTTAGAAAAATGACAATTGAAACCTCAATATCACACACGGACGGACAGACAGACAACGAATCTATAAGGATTCCGTTTTTGCCATTTAGTTGAGGAACCCTAAAAAAAACGCGTTTATAGTGAAAATCGCGTCATAAAACGAAAGCTCGACATGTTTTCGACCTAGTCCGTAGCTCATCCAGGAGCCGCGGCGACTCGACAGTTTTTCAATTCTGAGTCGATTCAGTAATTGAATTCCTAGCTTCAGAAACACGACGTTTTCGTGTATTTTTGTTAATATATTCAGACTTGCCCGGTTTTATAGCAAACTATTACCAGAGCATTTACGAGTCTTAAGCGTCCAATTTCTGGAATTTTATAGCTGTGCAGTTTTGCGATCTGCCGATAAAGTGGATTTGGGTGGGGCGAAAATTTTAAAAATTATATCGGATGGCTTTACGGAGACCGAAATAAATTCGCGTCTTTTGTGGATATTAACGTTTACCTTGAAAAATATATGGATAACTCACGTTTTAATTCGAGTTTAGTTCGACATGTTTCGGGCTAATTCGTAGCCTTTCAACTAGGAGCCGCGGCAGCAGCTGCTGCCAAACGCACATTGCGCTACCGCTCTATTTGTGCGACTGAACACAATCAGTCACAGAACAGACAGACAGACAGACAGTCGCGCGAATAGAGCAGCAGCAGCCGCCGCGATTCCTAGGTGAAGGACTACGAATTAGCCCGAAATAATGTCGAGCTAAACTCGATTTAGAACGTAACTTATCCGTACATTTTTCAAAATGAGTGAGTCTCACGGTAGTTTTAATGTTCAATGAACGTTTACGTTTACGGACATACAAACCGCCACGCTCTCTTTCCCACAGGTAGGCAGAAGCCACTTTGTCTCACTTGTTACGACTCTGAGATACCTCTTTTCTTTCATCCACATTCATTAATCATATCCACTTTCATTAATCTCGCCATACGTGGACACTTCTAGCATATTTTTTAATGGTTTTACTTGGCAGGTATAATCGTGACAGGTTGCCAGCCTACCGCCTCTGCCTAAAATATACTTTGACCTATTTTATTACTCGCTTCTTACGACATCCACAGAAGAAATGGAGAAGTGCTATTGTAAATCCGACACCGTACGGAGGCTGAAATGACACCTTAAGGCCGGCCATATACATTCGGAATTTTTCCGGTCGGAATCTCGAATCGGACTTTCCGAACGCAGTCAATCCATACAAAATCAACGGACCGCCACAAACATTCGGAAAAATTCCGTTCGGAATTCCGAACGGAAAGCTTGCGAATGTGTGTGCGGTCCATAGATTTTGTATGGATTGACTGTGTTCGATTTTCCGATTCGGGATTCCGAACGGAAAAATTCCGAATGTATGTGACCGGCCTAAAGGAGGGAAACCTACGACAGTTATTATCAACAGCTTCGGTTGGCATTTTCGACCACAATTTCAGGTCGTAACAGAAAATGCACTACTGTCCCTGTCAATCTTAATTATCAACCTCAGTTCAGTGGTTCTGCCATTCCATCATTCTGAAGTTGCTGCGGTCACTATTTTAAGTGAGAACAATGGAAATTGCATTTGGACGATCATTCGAGCTTTAAAACCGCGTAATTCATCTGCTCCTATTTTATATGAATTGTCCGCTATTGTCGTTTTCGAGTTGTTTTTCTAAAAGATAACTGAACAGCTGTGTCAGAAGATTTAGTAAGTCTTACAGAAATATTATGTCTGGATAAGAAAGATTATTGAAACGTCATGAATAATCGCCCATTTCTTTTTCTTTATAAAATGTCTATTTATGTAGAAAAATATATTATACAGGGTGGCTAAAAATTGACAGTAATCAGCGGTCGGGTAATACGCGTCTGAAAACCCCTGTGAAATATTTCCTAAAATAACTTCATTATTGACCTTACACTATGTTACATCGTCTCTCAGGTCAACGCGCCCTGGGTTATGCCTACTTTATACTGTTTTGCAAGTCTCGATTTAGTCGGCGCGCACCTGCATGGTTTGTCATTCCTGCTCGACATTGCAATAGGTACTAGGCGGTTCACTAAGAGCCGGGGTATAAAAGACTGGGCAATATTTTCAGATTTTCTTTTTTTTACATAAAAAAATCCGGAAAAAAAACTTCATATGGGGTTTTTAGACACGTCTACCTGACCACTGGTTCAAATAATTACGGTCAATTTCCGGGCACCCTGTAAATAGTCATGCGGAAAACAGTCATAGGGCGCTTGTGCACTACCATGAATTTTCCGGTCCAGCCGTCCGGTTTTTTAACCCTTAACCACCTACGTGCGGTCTCACAGACAATAGATTACTCAAAATTGTCAATAACTAAACGCGAGTATGTCGCACACGCGTCTGTGTCCTTGTACCTTTGCCGGCCCCTCCCGCAGTACCGCCCGTGCCGTCGACTCGTTCAGACGTATGCTCATTTTGATTTGGTGAGTTAAAAAACATCATCGGCGGTCTGTGAGACCGCATGTAGGTGGTTACTGTATTTTTTAACAGTCTCGGAGACGTTTCGGAGACCGCTCGTAGGTGATTATGTCATTTTTTTAACCCACATAATTTTGTTTATTTTTGTGAAACATGTAGAAAAATGGTTGCTACAGGAGGTATCAGATGACAAAAATATGTCAGACGAAGATTGTAGTGACGTGGAACCGATTCAGTGAGGTATGTTGTAAAAAATATGCAGCAACTGCCTTGAAAAATTGTGGATCTTTGGGAATTGCAATTTTGTAGAATTTGACGATAAGTGCTCTATTTTTTTATTTCATTTTGTAGTTGAACTCCTTATTTTATAGAAATGAATAAAAAAAGGTTGATTTTTTGAATTCCTATATCTATCAGGTCTTTTAATGTAATCAGAGTCGATTTTTGTGTTAAATCTACCAGTCTTGAAAGATTATGCCATATCTCAAGATTTTATTATAGTTTATGTTATTTGAAGTTCTAAAATAAAAGTCTAAAGCATAAACGAGTATTTTACTCGTTGAAATGCTATCTTGATATTACAGATCCCGAATTTGAGATGATTATTCACGAGCGGTCTCTAGGACCGCACGTAGGTTGTTATTTTACAGAAATTGGACGTAGGTGGTTAAGGGTTAAGGTCTGTCGCGCCGTCCCGCTCACGTCAATACAATTTAATGGAAGAGCAAGCGAGACGAGACCTCAATGAAAAAGCTGGACCGTAAAATTCATGGTAGTGCACAAACGCCCTTACGCTCCCAAATGGAGTAGATAGAACACACAATACGTAGGTAATATAGACAAAACCAGATGACAAAATAGTAGGGATGGGCCGAAATTCGTTTTACATTCGGTTCAACCGAAGTTCGGCAGGTTTTACCGAATTTCGGCATTCGGCCGAAATTCGGTTCATAATGCCGAACTTCGGCCGAAATTCGTCACTTCATCATCATACTACATGGCTGGGCGAGTCAAAAGAATAAAATGTAGTTCTAGTTTCATAAGCTTTTTAAAAACAATATTTACTTTTACATTTATTTCGGAGTCAGAATTAAACAAATAAAAGTCAGAAATAGTTATTAAAAAGTAGGTAGTAGTAGGTAGTTGGTAGGTATTAAAAAAAATAGCAAATCAGTCAGAATTAAACAAATAAAAGTCAGAAATAGTTATTAAAAAGTAGGTAGGTATTAAAAAAAATAGCAAATCAATCACGCATGTCAGGGATGACGCAATAATGAGCGGCTGGCCGACTCGGTGGATAAAAGCGGGGGAGCGCTGGTAGCGGGCGGCAAGGTCATAACATCAAATTGCAACTGATCGCATGAACAAGTCATAACCTGCCGCTTTGGAGAACAGCGCGGGAACGTCAACCGAAGTTCGGCCGAAGTTCGGCCGAACTTCGTATTCGGTGTTGTTTAATACCGAATGTTCGGCCGAAGTTCGAATTCGGTCCATTCTACATTCGGCCCATCCCTACAAAATAGAGAAAAAAAAGCGGTCTCTAAACGAAAACGATCAGCTGACGAAACAACCATTCAACTCAAACTTATGCGTACTTTCCGGTGTAATAAAATTATGATGTTAACCCGAGTTAAAATTATTTCCTTACTTTTGCAGAAGAGCTCATGCAGTGTGAGGGATTAAAGCTTTGCTGGATCCTCTTTGTGAGGCGTTGGATTATGTTTAAAAGCATTTTAGTAAGCGTTTAGAACCGTTGTGAGCAAAAATGGGGAATAATTAAACATTTTCGCACTTTCTGTGCGAGGAATATCGCATTTTTGAGTTTAAAATTTGTAAGAGATTACAAATTTTGCCAAATTCGTCTCGTATGGTAATGGAATATTATAAAACTTCTCGGTAAATAACAATATGTTATTTCGATGTAAAGACATGAATAGATCCGTTTTATTCCAATACGTCGTAAGAAGTGACTAAGGAAATAGGTTTAGGTATGCTTTAGGCGGCAGGCTAGCGACTTGACACTATTATAGGTACAACTTCAATCTTTTTTCAAACCTAAAATTTATGCTAGAAGCGGCTACGAAGCGTGAAATAGTCATGTTTTTTGTCTGTGTCACGTTTGTGTGCCCTGCCAACCGCATTTGGAAACAGACGTATGTAGATATGTACGTAAAAATACTTTAAGGTTAAAGATACCAAACCCGTATTTTTATAGAATTATGACCTTTAAAAAATACCATACATTCTAGTTGTATATAATTTTGTCGTTATTTTATGACACAAAAAGCATTAAAACATTTTTTCAAACTTTTCATCGCCTTTTTCGAATTAATTATGAACATTCTAATCCAGTTTAACAAGATTACGTTAAAAAGTTTTCAGGTCGTAATTTCAGAAAGGACTGCCGCTTATCTTGAAGGGTTCTGTTTGATAAACATCTCTAAAAAAAGGTCCAAAAATACTTTCCGACCCTTTAGAGAAGTCAAGCGAAACATACTAACGATAAAAGTTTTCTTTTGTGAATCTGATATGGTATTCAACTTTTTTTCGACTTTTTTTGAAGTTCTAGGGATTTGCTGTCATTTCCTTTTCAATGTCAAGGCTGAGGCCTCATTCTGTCCATCTTTTATACGTTTTTTAAAAGAAAAACTTTAAAACAAAGACAGTTCATTACACATTTTTAATTATCTTAATATGATTTTTCATTCTACCAATTTTAACTGTCACTAATCCAGAAAATTAATTTAACAAAAAAATAAATTTTGATTGTAATTCGTTGTAATGGTCGATTTTTTCTATACTTTTTTTTCTCACAGTTAGTTAAGTAGTAGACACTACACGACACCATACGGAAACATTAGAAAATTGTACTAAAAATGCAACCTACCAAGCTCTCTTTGATATCGTGAAAGATACTTCCGGAATTCAAAAGGGAATGAACATGCTTCAGAATATCCTAAGGGTTGTAACTGAGTGATTCTGATTTCCCATAATATTCCAAAATTTTGTGTTTTGATTCTATATTTTACTTTTGTGGTCACCCTGTGTGGTGTCGGGTTTAGAATAGCACCGGTTCATTTGTATAGATGTCTTAATAGGTGACTTAAATCGCTGGTATGAATCTGGTATGGATCCACCTTTTTGGGTTTCTTCGGAAAATAAGTTAGCCTTTATTAATGACGTATATTCCATTATTCGTAGCCCCTTTTAGATTTTTTTTTAGTTTTAAGTTAGACAAAAAACGTATCCTATTTAGTGACAGGTTGTTGCCTTTCACCTAAAATATACTTTAACCTAAATTCCTTAATAGCTTCTTACGACATCTAAGGAAGAAATGGAATTTTTATCTATCTATACATACATATAATAATAATAATAAAAAAAAAGCTCTGACGCTGTCAAGTCGTGTCTGAAAATTATTTTTGCATTTTTACATATAT
This sequence comes from Adoxophyes honmai, assembly GCA_005406045.1. Taxonomy (NCBI): domain Eukaryota; kingdom Metazoa; phylum Arthropoda; class Insecta; order Lepidoptera; family Tortricidae; genus Adoxophyes; species Adoxophyes honmai. The sequence continues at coordinate 865,993 of BHDV01052228.1, read as the reverse complement.
TCCATTAAAAATGCTGCCTCACAAGGTCTTTGAGGCTACAAATAAAATATGGAACTACGACAAAGAAATAGAGCGGTAGCAAGCGCAC
>BHDV01052228.1:783774-844621 GCA_005406045.1 Adoxophyes honmai | reverse complement strand
GAAGAATGCAAGGTACGCATATTTTGCCCAGCTGGTACGGAAATACGAGAACTAAAAGGTAGCGGGATCATTGACATAGGTCAGGGTTGCATATTAAAAAGCGAAACCCTAACTATTTACGGTCACAACAACTTTATCAATCAAATGACAGTAAGGCCAGACATAACTGTCCCAGAAATATCTATCCTCAACAATTTAATCAACAACACTATGCAAGTAAACTTCACAGAACTAGAGTCAGATCATCGCGTCCTATATCATCAACTAAGAGAAAAAATAGACGAGTTGAAGGAGCAGTCCGAGACGCAAATCACTGTACACGATGTACATCATTATGCCGTATCATACGTTATCATAACACTAGCTCTGATCGTAAGCATCATCGTCATATACCTGAAGTACTGCAGAAGGCGTCAGGAGAGCCAGCCAGCGCCGTCACCGCAAAGTGCAAGTGATAGTGATAGTGAAGTGGAAGTGAAAAAGGGCAATAGAGTGTTAAGTGTCAAAATGGGGTCTTCCCCAGTGAGTCCGCGAATAATTCATTTCGCACCGTTATCAGATGAATAGAACGGTAGAGACATTAAGACAAATAGTAATATTGTTCTCATTATAACTTACTAAAAAGTTAAATTTGCTATAACTTTAATTGCTTTGAATCAGTTACTTAATAAGTCTAATTTTATCATTGTTTTATTTTAGTTTGCTTATGCCTTTCTGGAGGGGCAGGATGTACGGGCAAGCGTACATTTTTGTATATTTTGCACATCTAAAGTAGGACATCTTAACATACACTGCGCAAACGTTTGCATACGCTTGCAGTTTACTTTAGCACCAAATCATTTAGCATTAAATCAGTTCGTTAACATTTATCATTCAATTCGGTCGTTTCCTTTATCATCCCTAATCAACCCCCTTTTATCAATATCAGTATCATACATAAATAGTGTAGTTTAACGCTACAGTAGGGTAAAAGTCTCGGTGAAACATTAGATACTTTGAGTTGATATAAATTAAGATAAAAATGGGATATACGAGTGGCTGGAAATTGACCGTAAAAATCCTAAAAAAAAAACTAAACTCATCTAAAAACCCCTGTAAAATATTTCCAGATTTTTTTTATTCTTGACATTGTGGGAGGAAATTTTTCATCGCTTTTCAGGTCATTGCGCCCTGTGCTTTTCCTACCTTACGTCTTGCACGCAAGTCCCGTTAGTTGAAGCGTACGCACATGCAGACGTTCGACATTGCGATGTTACAAGAGACTGGGCAATACTTACGGGTTTAAAAAAAATCTGGGAAAAAACTTCACAGGGTGTGGCGGAAGCCACATTGCCAGCATTTATTTCATGCGTGCTGATAGGGAGATTAGATACAAGCACGCATGATAGATAATCCTTGTCTTAAGTTTTAAACACATACTACATAAGGTGTATGTTTTGTAAATTAAATCAGAATTCAACCGACTGACAAAGTGGTTATTTCTCACCCTAGAACATGGCAACAGGGGTTTTTTACTGGTTACTTATTGCCACTGGTTAAAATATTTACGGTCAATTTTCAACCACCCTGTATATGATTTCCATTAAAATTATTTATTAAATTCCAAAAAACGTCGCGCAAAACGAAGCGTCACTGCGATTCCGTACCGTCATCGTTTTATAAGCATTGGACCTGGTGTGGTTGCAACTTTATAGGTACGTTACTACAAAAGACTACTACAGAACTCGTTAAGTGTACTCAGCCTTAAACTACACAATTTCAAACAAGTCTACACCTCCCTTTAATCAGAACTACAGAGCTTGTGATCAAAGTTATATTCCTCGGTGCATCGTTGGCTCTGCGGCGCTTTATGGCTTGCACAGGCAGTTCTTAGCGCGTCCTAGTGTGGTTGGAATGTTAGAATTCGCTGGTGCGTTGTATAAGCTCACTAACCAGTGGGGTGTTATTCTATTCTCTCGGGTTTATTCGGGATTGCTTTGACGTTGTCGTAAACAGTGTTATTACGGATTTGTCATTTTTTAAGGTCCCGTATTCAAGGGGTAAAACCAGGAATTAAGACATCGCCCTCTGCCCGTCCAGGTTTGTCACCAGGCGGTATTCTAAGAACCACGAGCTAAATAGTTACTTTTTACAAATTGTGTATTTCCGTTGCCGTAACAACAAACACTAAAAACAGAATAAAGTAAATTTTAAAGCGCGATTTTTTGCCTTTTTGCTCGATGCTAAATTTATTATGGCAACTGAGAGGCACTTGAAATTATAACGAAATACTCATTTGCACTTTTAGTTCAATAATACATTATTGAAATAAAAATAAAAAGAGACGTGTTATTCTAAACCAGACGCCACATGGGGGTTAACAATAAAGAATATCCAATCAAATTAAAACAAATGATGATTAGGACGTATAACCCTACCTGTGCACACAGAGGGCGCTTGCGTTGAATTTAATACGATTCAACGATCAAAGTGAAATCGCGTCTCAAACCACTTAGCGAATTTGTTTCAAGCGACATTCGAGATTGAAAAGGATATTGAATTAAGGGCGTGTGTACAATGCGGTTCTGGTTCCGTATGAGGTACACATGGGACAAATGAAATAACTAACTACAGGTAGATTCTGAATGTTGCATAATAAAAGGCATTTCTATACGCAAGTAGTTTTTAAAGCGAACCTGAAGGGCGAATTTCATAAAGAATTCCCATTATTTTATGCCTGATCGTGTACAGTCGTATAGACTTATCTACAATCTCCAAGTACCAGTTTCATAATGTTGACACATACATACATACACACATACATATTCTCACGCCTGTATTCCCATGAGGGGTAGGCAGAGCACATGAATTCAAAAATCCAGTGCCACGTTTAGCAAATTCAGGGTAACCAGATGGTTAAACGTGATATTGCAGTGACAGGTTGCTAGCCCATCGCCCATAATACACTAAACCTTTCCCAGAGTCGACTCTTACGACACCCACGGGAAGAAAGGGGGAGGTGCTATTCTAACCCGGCACCACACGGGTCATAATGTTGAATATTTGCTTATTGCCACAAAATATGAACAACATCCTTCTTATGATTGCATAGAAAACACGATTAAAAAGTGATCCTTTTATCCCAGTAAATGTTCAGTTCCCGCGGGATAGTGGTTAGTGAATTCAACACAAACAAAGTACATACTATGCCTGTTCTTCCAAATAAAGTAGGCAGAGCACACAAAACATAAAGCTACTTTTAGCACAATTTCAGATAGATGGCAGAAGTTCAAAATTAAACTGGACACAACAAAAGAACTTCAGTTTATCTGCGCAAGGTAAACTGACCAAATAACAAGTTACTGAGACAATTGGGCATTCTGCCCAATGGGTGGGATCTGGGTTACAATTTGAATAAGGAGTTTTAGATAAGAGTATATTTGCTGAAATCTAGCAGCTCTTGTTTCACTTATTTATAAGACAATTAGTTCTACATGGTGAATTCTGCTTCCACAGTATTCTATTTGTACATCGTACAAAAGGTTTCATACATACATACATACATATACTCACGCCTGTATTCCCATGAGGGGTAAGCAGAGCACATGGATTCAAAAATCCAGTGCCACGTCTAGCTAATTCAGGGTAACCAGATCGTTAAACGTGATATTGCGGTGACAGGTTGCTAGCCCATCGCCCACAATACACTAACCCTTTCCCAGAGTCGACTCTTACGACACCCACGGGAAGAAAGGGGGAGGTGCTATTCTAACCCGGCACCACACGGTTTCAAGGTTTCAAGGTAGGTAAAAATTAAATAATCAGTGCCAAGTTGCTAACCCAGCGCCTCAATATGCCTTAACATTTTACGACATCCACAGAGGCATCGGAGAAATGTATTTCGAAGACATAATTATGTTCTCATAAACAATCTAAGAAAATAAAATATTTTTAACCGACTTCAAAAAGGAGGAGGTTCTCAATTCGACCTAATTTTTTTTTTTTTTGTGTGTGTATGTTACTCGATATCTCGAAAACCCGTGGACCGATTTTCAAAATTTTTTTTTAATCGAAAGGGTATAACTCGAAATTGGTCCCATTGGCACGAAACCAGGATCTGATGATGGAATCTTGGAGAAATCGAGGGAACTCTTCAAATTTTATATGGAGATGTACGGCGTTTTCGGGAATTTGTTGATGAAGTCAAGATTTTACATTCAGTAAATAGAATACTTTTAAAATATTGCTAATTTGAAGTCGGTTTTTTTTTGTTTAAAATTATTTGGTAACAAAACGCCATGGCGCTTAACTCCCAATAGCTATGTCCACACCAGTGCGCTTTCACGTTCACCTTGCGTCTTCCTCTGACGCATGACCGTGAAACCACAGCGTATGCGCTGAAACTAGATCCGTCCTTAATGAAGACGCGCTGGCGGCATGCGCTGTTGTCGGTGGATGTACGGAAATGCGTCAGAGGAAGACGCAAGGTGAACGCGAAAGCGCACTGGTGTGGACATAGCTTATGATAGATCACAAGATGTCTCGAAAATGTCGATAAAAAGACGTAAGTGTCCGTTTTCTTTCATTTCTCATTTTTAATCTACAAAATACCTACCAAGTCTCTATCTCATTTAACACCGACTAAAAACCATAGACTCGATTGAATCATTCGTCAAATTTAATTAATTCCTCTTAATTATTTGTAATTAATACAGATGTGAGCCTAACTCGATACAACCCGGGAATGTGTTTAATAACGTCACATATATGATATTGCAATTACCTGCGTTAACCGAATTACATTGTGTAATTTGCAAGAGTACGATACAGGGAACATTATAAACTAATTTTCAATCCTGATGGGCGTATGTTTTGATAAATATGTCAATTGCTGAGTTATCATATACTTAAGTATGGTAATTTGATGCTACAGACGATCGTTCACGGGAACGTGTAAATTATCATTTTCACGTACCATCGCGAACAGGGATTGCTGTGCCACTTACCTATGTTTGTAACTTGGTCGTGTAATACTAATCCAATAGCTGACATCTAGTCCGTCACATCGGTCATTGATTACACGTCTAAATTGCGAACAGTGGCTATTGGCTCGACAATTCCGGTTCGCGATGGTACATAGATAACCCCTGTACTCCAAAAACGCCACATATACAAAACCATGATTAGGTATTTCAAGTTTAATGGGCAGTCTGTCATATTTTTTAGGTTTTAAATTAGCAGGTTGCTAGCCTAACGCACTATCCAAAGAAGAAATCGAGGGCAGTGATTCTAAGCCTTTCTTGTTTGTCCAATAAAAGGAAAACTATGTGTGCAATATTTTTTGGCAATCTATGTGATGGACTAAATAGTTTTTTTTTTTTAACTACCCAGCAGAGTTTTTCCCAACCCGCTTAAATTACATTAAAGAGAGAATAATTTCACGCTCAGATCAAACATTAACAGGTTACAGCCGGTTGAAACCAGTTTTAATTCAAAGAACAAAAACACGGAACGGCGCAGATTCAACAATAAACTTGTATTTTATTTGCTTCAGAATGAAACCGGACTCGCGTATTAAACAACGAATACAACTTTAAACTGCATAAAAAGTTTTTACGCGCACGTTTTAAACTCTGAACCTCAATTTTAAATAAAATTGAGGGCAGCAATGAGGGAACAGACCATTCACTTTGGGAGTGTGAGCGGAATTTTATTCACATTTGATTGACTTGTATACAAGCAAGTTTTGAAACACAATTTGATGTGAAATTTTATAACTTAGCTATTTGCTCGGGTTGCTCATTTGAGTTGAAATGTTTAGTGGCAATAAGTTTAGTACCATTATGGAGTCATATTTGAGTTGGGATGTTTAGTGTCAAAGAGATCAGAGTTATCACATGAATGTTTTAGTGACAAGAAGATCATAACTCCCATGAAGTTGAGATTTTTAGTGACAATGAGATCTTCTGATTTCCACGGGTTCTCCCCGTGGAGTTATTTTTGTTTTGTATTTTCTTCATAATTGTACAACTGAAAACAAAATGTTTCTCAGCCATTTAAACATTTATTTGTATCTTGACATAATTCGAGGCTATGCTATACACATAAGTCTTTGAAACGCGGCTAGAAAAATATTAAAACACAAACTTGAACATTCCGTACGATGCCGAGTTTAGAATCTTCTCTGTATTTCATTTGGAGATGTGGTAAGAGACGAATATGTGAAAGGTCATTGTATGCTTTAGGCAATAGGAAACCAACATTGTTTTAAAAATCTTAATTATATTGTAACAGAATCTTTGTTGAAGAGGCGACGAAATAGTAGACAGTCACACAGTTCGATTTTCGTGACATCTGACGACCCCGTTTCGAAGACATGTTTGTGTTTACGTGTTCATGTATTTTTTACTTTAAACTACGGATCGAAAAGTCACAGCATGAACTCTGCTTAGACTAATAAAATACATTTGTCTGTTTCTCAAGAGATTCCCAAGATCCCTTTAAGATTTCATCACCCCGTGACCAATACAAAAGCACAGTCCGTTAATTATTCCATAAAATAAATCATGCCTTTTCAATACACGTCGTTTCACGAGCTGTGAATACGTTATCTCGTGAAACGGGACATCTACCGAGCCATGATTCACGAATGAAGCTGTAATAAAATCAGTCCGAATGGAAATTGCCAGAAACGGATTTGCTGAACCTTTGTGAGTTATATACCCTTACGTGTGAAAATGTAATTGAGGAGTGGAACTAAATGGGCGCGCTTAGGCTGGTAGTGTTTTGAAAATAATGCCGGTTAGACAAGTTACAATATAACTTCACAATTTCTTCCGTGGGTGTTGTAAGAGGCGAGTAGAAAGATAGGTTTGGGTACATTTTTTAGGTGACAGGCTAGTAATCTGACACTATTGTACCTGTCAACTCCAAACCTAAAAAAATATGCTAGAAATAGCCGCGAAACAGTCATGGTTTTAACTGCGTAGCGTATCCTGCGCTCTGTCTACCCCACTAGGGTTTTGGTTTACCCCATTAGTTATGTAGATATAAATATTAAAAATAATCTAACTTCAAGTCCCTTTATTCGATTTATCCGGTTTAGCTAACTAGAGATAAGAAAATGCCATCAAATCTCTCAAATCTCTAGAGCTAAACCGGGTGCACTCTATTCTAAAACCACATATTTCACTCTCACGACATCCACGGAAGAAATGAAGGTGTTATTTTATCCCAACAGCACACAGGAAACTAAAATTAACTAAACTACTACTATATACTAAACTAAACAAGCTATATACATCTCCAATTTCCCTATCGCCCTAAATGTACCCAGCATGCCGGGAATACCGGAATTCCTCAACATTACGGCAACATATTTGCACCACGCTTCAATGGGTTAATAGGCGGCGATGCGTAAAATCGCAAACACATTACCCTGACAAGTCTACCTACGGGGACTCTTTCGCTCTCAACTCCATGATGGATTCCCTGCGAATCACTAGGAGCGCATAAAACGACAAAGTACCACGGACCTGTTAGATGTTGAAACGGTGAGGCCCATGGGACTTTTGCTGAAGGTTATTTTGTAGCAGAATTAAGGGTGATTTTGGGACGATTAAAAAAGGTGTTTTAATTTGTTTTGATAGGATTTCTTTCATCTTTAAGGGAGTATTTGATGTCCGGGCTACCCTGGTCGAGCTTGGGTTTTCAGCTTTACGGGTAGATGTATGGAAGATGTATGAAGATCCTCTGTGGTGTGAGTTTAGAATTACACTTCTCCATTTTTTGTGGATGTAATAGGTTAAGGTATATTTTAAGCGATATGCTAGCAACCTGTTGCTATTATAGAAGCCAATTGAAAACCTCAAAATATCTGTAAGTGCTTACATCACGCTTACTTTTCCAAATAGGGTAGGCAGAGCGCTCGAAACCCTACTCTATACACAAAACTATAACTATTTTAGGTTCAGTTGCCAATTCCAGCAGCACTTTAAAGTGTTAAGTTAAGAGAATGGTTAAGAGGTAGGTATAAGCAGGGTGCTAGATAAAACCACAACTATCTAACACTTTATAGCTACTTTTAGCATAATTTTAGGTTCAGGAATAGATGAAAAGCGTGACGGCGCATCGCCGTGCGACCTGTATGGATACGTTGGGATGAGATTGGCAAGCTGGCAATCTGGTGAAGCGTCATGTCGATGGTCGCGCAGTCATATTGAATGACGGTTGAAGTCTGTTATTCTTGAATGGCGGCGCACCGCGTAGGCGACGAATTACCTTTGCTCCACGTAATCCTTTTAATTTAAGCTAACCCATTGAAGGAAATGAGTATTGTGAAATGTTTTAGAGTAGAATGGTTTGTTAACTTGTTTAAACTTCTACACAATTTAGCAAGTGTGAATAAATAACGGTTGATTGTCAAATATTACCATATTATTTATTTTACTAAAAGCTTTATGTTGTGGTTGATCCTGATAAAGACGGGGAACCGCTTACAAGCGTATAACAGTAGCAGGTTGCTAGCCTGTTGCCGAAAGCATACATACATACATACATACATATCCTCACGCCTGTATTCCCGAGAGGGGTAGGCAGAGCACATGAATTCAAAAATACAGTGCCACGTTTAGAGATTTCAGAGCAACCAGATGATCAAACGTGATACTGCAGTGACAGGTTGCTAGCCCACCGCCCAGAATACACTAACCCTTTTCCAGAGCCGACTCTTACGACACCCACGGGAAGAAAGGGGGAGGTGCTATTCTAACCCGACACCACACGGGATGCCGAAAGCATACCAGCTATTTCTTTAGTCGCCTCTTACGTGATCCAAAGAATGAATGGAGAGGCCAGCCAAGCTAAGCCAGACATCACGCGGGTAACTTCACAAAATGCCGTATAAATAATATTCAGAGGATCTAATCGAGATAGTACCAAGATCAATAGTTTAAACTCTTGAGAACATTCCCTTTCTTTATAGAAACAACATTTTTCCTTAGACAAAGGCTTTAAGCGCAAACGATTCTTGACTCGAGTGGGGTTCAGAAAATTCGCTTTGAATTTTTTTAAGATCTCTTATTGAATGAGATTCCACTTAAGCGCCTACGTTTTGCAGCGGAGATTCCCGCTGGCCTTAAGTGCGTCTTACAATCCGGGCTGGACTAAAGCTAAGGGTGCTTGCAAGCTGGTCGATTAACACGCTCAAATTAAATTTAGAAGTACAGTTTTAGGTCTATTTTTATGTCTATACCATTAGAAAAATCTTTTCAGTCATTAAAAATACATACTTGTTCGCAAAAAACGATAAGATACATGACAATGATAAAAGTACCTACTTATATCATTTTTTTTTGTTATTCCGTTGATTTAGATATACGAGTGTATTGGTTATTTTCTCTTAATTGATGAGACACTAGAAAAACGTGCCTCATCACTATGTCCATCAAATTGCCACGGTGCATGTTTGTATTGCTGGCCTGTGGCCGGAGTGACAACCCGTAAGGAAGCGTGGCGTAGGTGACCGTGTCTCCGTACCGCTCAGCTTTTAGAACTGGACATTATGGCGAGAAAACCTGCGTCCAACGCGTTGCGTTGGCCCTTGATTCAGTGATACATGCTTTTACTGCAATATTACCTTCTCTACCCTGTGTTTTTTTTTGCTGTAAGTACTTAACAAAATGTAACTTTGTTAAAAACTTGTATTTTGAAAAACTAAATAAATCTGCCAAGTTTGGCAATGATGGTCTTTCAGAAGCGCTGTTAGAGTCGAAAATAGCTTATAAATAAAAGTGCTCTTAGGAGGCTATTTGCATAAATAAAGTTTTGAATTATTAATTTTGAGATATTTTACAGGAGCAGGTAAACCGCTGCGCGTCCAACCGCCCTTACGCTGTGATCTTACGCAGGGGAAGTCAAATTGAAGCCGCAACCTCTCCAATTTGCCCCCAGTCCTGGTGAGATTTCTTTTGCATAATATCCGTAACGACGCTTATAACTGTAAAAGATTATGACTTTCTGGTTGTAATAAGTCGAAATTAAAATATTAAAACTGGACTCGTTGCTTGAGAAGGAACATGCTGGATTCTAACCCTTAGAAATTCAGTATAGGGTAGGCAGAGCAAGTTAAGCTCTCACAATATTTTAAATTTAAAAAAACATTTTGTATTCTTTCAGTTATCATCAGTTTCTTAGAAGATGGAAATTTTGAAGTACTTAGTTATTTAGTGAAGTAGTTAGTATTGACCTCGTTTCTATCATGTTATTTAATAATGCTGCCACAGAAAAAGATTTTTTTTTAATGTAAGCCTAAACAAATAATAAATTGATCAAATTGAAAAAAAAAATAGGCTACAAAAATAATGTACGTAACGAACATACCAAGTTATGATTACCAATATAGTTCCAATCGAATCGAGGCTAGCAATCAGTCACCATTATAAAATTAAAAGTAAAATTATACTTACTATAAAAATGGCTATCAAATGTAAAATACCTATTTACGATTTATAACTTCATATTTCTTTCTAAAGATTATGAGACTAAGATTGAGATTACTAAACTAAACTTAATCAATAAAGTTGATCTGAAAGTCAACTCATTTATTAAAAAGATTTCACCCATTCATTACAAAAATCTACTCACACGCGTATTTTCAAGTTCAAAAAATGTAAAAGAAAATTTCTCGAACGCTAATGGTCTACCAAACGAGATTGGCATGTTGTTTAATAAAAATTCTAATAATAAAAATCTTCTTGAAATTATCGCGATCCTCGCGAATTCAATTGAAAAAACGTTTTTAGGAGGCAAGAGAACCGATAATTGATTTTATAACGGCTAATGTATGGAAATATTAACTTTATCGAATCAATTCTCGAGGTGAACTGATTAACATATAGAGAGAAATCGGGAATATCGCAAGGTAATTTCGGAATCAATAAGTTTAATCATTCTCCATGGTTTCTTTGGGCTTAATAAAATTCGTAGTCAATGAACTGAAGACGTAAAAGTTGGTCTATTTGTATGTTCGCCGACTAAAGGCCGATTGGTATAAGTCACATTTACCTGCTTTTTTTCGTGTAAAAAGAATATTTGCAAGTAAAGAGCGATTTATTCCAAAACTATAATTTTATTCTTAGTTAGTTGAACTAGCATTTAAAAACACAGATAGAACGAATAAGGTAATGATGTAATGAATTTCAGTAAAAAGGACATTACGAGTGATTGCTACTTATAAACAAATTTACTATAAAATTTAGATTGACTTAAAAACTAACATTATAAGTGGGAATTTCTAGATTTCTTCTAGTATTTAACTAATGTAAAAAGGTTTCCACGTTTTTAAAACTTCGAACTATACCAGACCGTTTTAACATCAAAAATCATCATGAGACTCACTCATACTGAAATGTTCCGACCTGGCTCGAAAAATGACGAACTAATATTGACATAAATACGTAAATGTACCTGTTTTATTTCACTATACTGGCAGCGCTATTATCTAACGTATCAAAAATCTACATCGTTTTTAATTTGACAGTTGTAATCCAAATTCGCTCTGAAATTGAAACATTTCAAAACGAACTGACACTGAAACTGTCAAATTAAAAACGTTTTAGATTCTTGGTGCGTTTGACAATAGCGCTGCAGGCCGTGATATTTTTCCATTGGAGATGTCAAATAGTTCTAAATCATAATTAAAAACGCGCGATGATTAGTAAAACTGTACCATCGCGAACAGGGATTGTTGAGGCACTTACCGATGTTTGTAACTTGGTCGTGTAATAGTAATCCAACAGCTGACATCTAGTCTGTCACATCTGTCATTCATTACACGTCTAAATTGCGAACAGTGGCAAGTGGCTCAACAATCCCGGTTCGTGACTGTATATCTTTTTGCTACGTGACATTTTCTTCAGCCAGTTACCAACTCGTCACTAAACGTAAAACGCTACTTCAAAGAGCTCACATCTCCCACACACGACCCTAATTGCACCTCCTCCCCCAAACCCCCAAATGACTCGTGCGAAAAGATATCCTAAATAAAAACCGTCCAAAACCTTAATTTTCACTTCATAAACATTCTCAAAAGAAAATTATTATTGCGCGCGAACAATAAATCCAAAAGTAAAATGGAGGGCGGGATTCTAAAATCCCTTCCTATCCCGGTAACAATACGGGAATTTCCTCGAGGAAGCGGAAGTGGGGAGCAGACGGTACCACGAATATCTTTGTTCACGGACAATTTCGTTGTTTGTCGATGATATCTTTTTTTCGGCAGGTGACCAGGATATTGCGCTGGAAAATGTGACGATCGTTGTGATTTGAGAATGGTGTTTGAGTTGTGAAAAAAGGGTTTGTATGACTTGTTGTAAGTACATAATCGCCCCTGTGTTCTAAAAGGGGTTGGCAGAAGACGCGAAACTTTTCATAGACGAACCAAGAGTATTTCACGCTTCGAAGTTACGTTTAATATATTTTTTGGATGTAAGTTACGTAGATGAAAGAGGTATACCCAATAGTGCCAGGTGACCTATGACCTAAAAAAACCATAACTAACCATAAAAAAATCATAATCCATCTAAGAAAAGGAGAAGAGTTATTCTAAATCCGATACCACATAGATACTTCTTTTTATCGGCTTCTGACTAAGTCATCCTAAAAGTGGCTACGAAATGTAAAATAGTGCTTTTGACTTTGTACCTTTTTGTGTGTCCGTCCTTAACCCATTTATGAACACAGACGTGATGTTTATGTATGTATGAACGATGTTTTATTACCAAAAGCTTTTTGTATTTGGAAGAATTTTAAGCAAGACGTTTTAATAAAGTTCATGTTTGTGTGGTTTTAGGGATTATTCGTTAAGTAAATTTTGCGATTACTTCGCTACTTCATAATAGATTTACAAAACATACAAAGCAGAAACAAAAGCCAAACAAAGACTGAAAACAAGATAACGATCAAATCTTAAGAGGGCGCACACATTTTTTACGAACGTAATATAAGATCAGGTGGGGGAAGAGAAATTCAGGGGCAGGGCAGGGGTAAGAGGCACCACAGACCATAACTCGTCGAGTTATGAGTGATTATGGTCTGTAGAGCCCTCTTATCCCTGCGTTTCTCTTCCCCCACCTGACCTTAGTGGTTTTGGACCAATGTTTAAAAAATCGTGAAATGTAAATTAACCCATATTTAGCCATGAAAAAAATATGGTTAGACTAAACATATTCTGTAAATTTACAATAAAATTTTTTCATTCAAATCAATGAGAAAAAAAAATAAAGTAATGGTACAACTTTGAAATTATGTAAAATGATATTTGAATAATAAAAACCAATAATTTGATTCATGTTAATCCGTTAATCCCCAGTAGACTATATTGTCTATCAGATAATAACAAGTTTATATCGTTTATGGTAAATTTTAATGGAAAATTTTCAAGTGAAAGACAGCTCTGACGCGTATTTTTGTGAAAACCCTTCAACAAATTGGCTAAGTAAAAGAAATCTGTGTTGCTAATAAAATATTTTTTTCCGTTAATCCCTAGAAAAAGAGTTTATTTATATGTTACAGTAGTTTTTCTTTAAAAACTTAAGGATTTATAGCTTTCTAAAGCATTTGAAAAACATCAAAATCACCGAATTTTGTTTGCACGCTCTTAACGAGTATTTTATGATTATAATAAGATATTTTTTAATTCAAGAACATTGGTAAAACGTCGTCCGTAGCGAACAAAGGAACTTGTAATAATTTATCGAATACTTCACTGTAACACTTTTCCTAGAATACTATTTCGAAGCAATAAAATATCATCTCAGCTTAACCAAATGTATAATAAAGCCCCCGACGGAATGACGTCAATAACTCAACGTTGCCAAATCAAATTAACGGCGATGCTCCATTGAAATCAAAATGTTCATTCGTTCATTTATTCATTCACCCGGTCTCTTGCGAGTACTTTGCATCTGCATAGTGATTCCAAGTTTAAATTACTTTTAGAAAGAGTCCGTATTTTTGCGTTCCTTTTAAGGGACGAGTGTAGCTGAAAGTAACCTACATTTTAACCTTAATTATTTGAAGTTTTCCAAGTAAATCGGATACATAGTTCAATAAAATGGATACCTACTCTCATTAAGGATAAGTCGACCAGTTTCAGGCCAATTTGTGAACCTTCATCGGGAGCGACGCGCCACAGCGGCAGAGGCTGCTTGACGCAAATGACACTTATAAATACCCACATTTTAGCCAACACATTCAATGTTATTGTCAAACGTCAGAATTGTCATTCACAACATGGCGACCCAAACTCGATATGAAGATATGAGTGTATCTATCCATTTTAGTTCACTGTGGATGATTCTCATTACTAAAATATTAATAATAGTCTGGTATTTATTTGAAAACATATTCCATGAGGATCAGATATTTAGTAGGTAATCGAATTAATTAAGTCTTTCATAATACCGCATTACCAGAATAGCGGGGCGCCACAAAACCCAAGTAATTCGAGCAAATAAATACCGAATTATCAACAATACGTTTATCTCCATAATATCCTGTAATACATTCAATGCTATGGCTTCCTCATTCGGCTCCGAGCGAATGGGACGAACGAATGGGACGAACGAATGAGAAAAATGTCTTCCGCGCGGGCAATCGTTGTCTCCGTCCATTTTCCATTCGGTCTTTGGAGCGAAAAACGCGAGGTTCGGATTCCGGAATACTCATGTTGGTAATTTAGTTGAATTTAAAGTTTGTCTGGATTCGTCGATTCCATTCGGACACGGTTAGTCGAGGGAAGTAGTAAATTCAGTTTGAATTTTTGCGAATAAACTTTTTTCCAGATGTTTCTTGGAATAGAATGCCCATTGTTCAGTTGCTTTTGTTTAGGCAACATCAGGATATAGGGTGTGAAAAATGAGTTATATTTTTTTATCATCCGTATCACAATAAAACATAATCTTAAGTTGGCATAACACGTGTATAAAGGTTACACTGTTGTTTCCAACGGCATTGTGTGTTATTTATCTTCCAGGAATTAGATCTTACTTAGTCGTGTTGTTAAACGGTACCTACTATATAATTTAAGTTAAAACCTAAGACTAGCAACCTGTCACCGCAATATCACGTTCAACCATCTGGTTACCCTGAATTTGCTAAACGTGGCACTGGATTTTTGAATTCATGTGCTCTGCCTACCCCTCATGGGAATACAAGCGTGAGAATATGTATGTATGTGTACCTAGGACTGTGCTGGAAGTGGTAACGAAACGAGAGCTATCGTCATGTCTATGTAGTGGCGTTTTGTATGCTCTGCCTACCCATTTTAATGTATGTATGTTACATCACGCCTGTATTCCCAACCCGTGTGGTGTCAGGTTTAGAATAACACCTCTCCATTTCTTCCGTGGATGTCGTAAGAGGCGACTAAGGATATATAGGTTAAGGTACATTTTAGGCGATAGGCTAGCAACCTGTCACTATTTTATCTCGCATCTTAAAACCAAATAGTATTATGCTAGAAGTGGCCACGAAACGTGAAATAGTCATCGTTTGGTCTATGTAGCGTTTTGTGCGCTCTGCCTACCCCTATCGGGAATACAGGCGTGATGTATGTGTGTATGTATTCCCAAATTGAGTAGGGAGAGCACAATAAACGCTACAAAGACAAACCATGACTGTTTCACGTTTCGTGGTCAAGTCTAGTATAATAGCGCCAGGAAATTATACTTTACTATATCCTTAGTCACGTTTTACAATATCCTAGGAAAAAAATTAGAGGTATTATTTTCAACCTAACACCACACGTCATAAAAATGTACGATGAAAATCGAACGATACAAAACGGTTCTTTAAAATTTAATTTAACAACACAAAAAACCTTTTAATCAAATAAATCCGTACCAGAATCTGAAACAAAGTGGATTTTTATGTCCCATCAATTACCAATTCGACGTGTTCTGCGAAGAATCAACCAAAGTGCATTAGCAGAATGGAGGGGCGGTGTCCAGGGCACCGTTGACACGTGGCGTGTCCGCAGACACTAGTGTCTGGGAACGGACACGTGCCCTGACACGTTGGGGATTAACTTTAGAGCGTAGGCAGATTTGGATTTGAGAGAGCTATAAACGAAGTTTTCACAGCACTCAGAAATTTTATCGTGCTCAATAAATTATATACTTTTGCAGTCAAGATTGGTTACGTCAAGTAAATAGCGATATAAAATAATCCTAATCTGCCATATTGTTTTTATGTTTTCACAACTTCAACCAAATAATAAAATATGTAGGTATTATGCCGGAGATAAATTTAAAATGTGGTTATAATTGAAATGAAAGGGCAAAAAAATTTTTTTTTCTGCTCACTGATTGAGAAGGATTTTAAACATGTAGTTTTCAATATGATTGAGAAGAACACGGTGACCCCACAAAAGCTCAGTAGACATCATCCATCATGTACGGAAAATGCAAGTTTACTAATGCTCCATGAATGCTCCCTAAAAAAAACAGTACCCTCAAAATCATTCCTAAATTGAATACATGTAGCGATTCTAGCGCCATCTATCGTCACGCAGAACAACTTCTACAACAAACGTCACCTGCTGTCAAAAAGTGCTCAAAAACACGCTAACGAAGTCTCAAAGATTGGTTGCATAAATACAACTTCTAACTTTCTCTCTGTATACTTCGGTCCCCAGGCATAACATCTGCCTGGAGAGATCTCTCTATAGAAGTCCTCCCATACACACCTAAGAGAAATTTAATTATATTTGTTATTATTATCCCCTTTCTTCGGTCTGATACTGTAGGTAAAAGCTTAGTTTAACGTTTTAATTCTGTGGCCGTAACATTTTTAATTAAATGAAATCTCGTCCAACATTTTCTATTCTCTGAATTACGGGGAATAGAATAAAAAGATTCGAACAACACATGCTTTAAAAATAAAATCTTCACCCAGGGAAGGTTCTTTCCTCAGTAAAAAGTTTGTTACAATAGAAAAGGAAATGTGTTACATTGTTATGTCACAATCTACTTAAAGTAACTTTATTTTGTTTTGGTTTTGGAACGGACTCTTAGAAATTATGTTAAGTCTTATTTAGAAGAAGTATCTAGAAATAGATTTATACAATTAATTGGTTTGGTAGGAGTGAATTTTTTTTTTAGAAACACAAAACATGCGTTCTTATTGACAATTACTTAAGTGAGTAATTTTAGAGCTTTTTTTCTATTTATCATTCACACTTTGACAATCCTTTTGTGAATTTGCCTTTATTATAGCATGATCTGATTCTCCTTTTTTTAACTAACAATTCTTGTTTACAAATTGACGAACCTTTTAAATTACAAGTATCTAAGATGATAATTAGGTATAATGCAGAATTAAATAAATGAATCTATCTATCTATCAATTGAAGTAAAATCACCTTAGTGAAGTTTTAATTCTAGATTCTAGTTTCTTGATTTTCGGAAGAGTAGAAAAAAAATTGAAACTTAGATCGTAAAATCGGGCGTTTTGCATCTAAATATAGCCTCAGTGGAAAGAGATCAAAATAGGAAATTGTCATTTATAACCGAAATGTGAGTAAGTCAATTCGGTCGTACCTTCACATCCGACCTTATGGAATTAAAGTCAAGATTTATAATTCTTCTTGTACCCAAAGAATCTGTCATTTCGTCCTAGCTATTCCTCTGGACTCAAGCTCGTTCAGAATTCGTTTACCGCTATCCCACGGGAACAATGCAATTTCCCGGAATAAATTAAGTCGAGAAGCAAAAATTACAATATGGTCACCAAAAAACAAAAGAAACAAATGCGTACTTTTTCATTCCAATTCGTCGCAAAGATTTACGAACAAAAGCGTTTATAGGAGAAGTCTAGAAATTTGTTTCACAGACGAAATTCAATTTCTGTGAGTGCATCTCAGGGAAATAATATCATTATATGTATACGTTTCTTAAGCTTGCTTTATGTTATGCAAGTGTCTTGAATACGCGCTACTTTGTAAGGGATATAAAATATTTTATCTAAGTACAAGAACATACAAATCATAATAATTTACGCCATACGTTCTGACGCAATAAACGTTGTAGCATTTTAATGTGTGGACTTTAAAAATTAAATCAATACTTTAATTAAATTCAAATTTCAAACATCTTAAAATGGATGATGATTAAAAAAGAAAAGCATTCGTTATTCGGGCTTTATTCATAAACTACGCTTGTTTGTTAATGCCTTTTATTATGCGACTGTCTCATAAACAACAGCGATTATAAGCGACACACAAACAGATAAACATGCTAATTAAAATCATTTGTGGTTTGGCTTACACAACACAACATTAAAGGACTCAAATAAAGCTAAGCGTAAGGCTCAATTCATACCAGAAGAGCGGCGAAAGGCGGCGAAGCGCAGCGACCCGCTCCGTGGAGAAGGCGCGAGGATTCCCACGACTGCTCGAGAAGTCGCTAGAATGCGCAGGAAGCCGCTGGAATGCGCGGGAAGTCCAAGATTTCTGAGCGGAATATTGACAGCGGCCGTCGCGACTACTCGAGCACCCTCGGGCATTCACGTGACAGCTCGCGCAGTCGCACGGCTTTGTTTATGGAATTCGCTGGAATTTCCGCGGATCCGCGGGCATCCGCGCGCCTCGTTGGAGTTTCTCATGCGATAATAAGTCTTATTGTAATGAAAATAAAGTTAAAATTAATTGACACTAACATGACATTGACATGACAAAGAACCTGCGCTCTGATTCGCCGCCCTTCGGCGCTCTTCTGGTGGGAATTGAGCCTAAGAGCACACAAAACAGTGAGAGGTCAGTCACTCAATGTAAAATGTTTCATCGAAATTAGTTCCAAGGGTTGATGTTATCTAACAGACTAAGAAAAATATAAATCCTTATTTTTTTGTTTGTAAACTTTAAAGAAAAGTTACACAGAAGATAGATGAAAGATAATTAAATTTAATGTATTCATTTTGATTAGCTATTATTTAACTTCATGTTTTTTAGCTTTTGATAAACGGGTGTTAATTATTTAGCAGTAAGTATTTGTTATTGTTTCACACTAACATCGTGCATAAAATTACGAATACCTATTTAATTTTACCCATTGTATTAAAATCTTGAAAAATACAGCTATCCGTATGGTTCATGATGTTTCAAATCGAGTTTACTCCGTCATGTCTCGGGCTAACTCGTAGCTCTTCGTCTAGGAGCCGCGTTGGCTGCTGTCAAACGCACACTGCACTGGATTAGCCCTAAATTATGTCGAGTTAAAATCGTTTTAAGTGATTTACTATATTATTTTCAAGAGCCCATGGTGTTAATGCGAATAATTTTTTTATTAAAATAAACCAGTTACTTTACTTTTTCCCAATTCAAAAACCAGTTACTTTTCCTAATCCAATAAATACTCTGTTTTGTACAAAATACCCCTGTTTTTTCCCCTAATTTCTACAGAATCCCCCGAAAATTCCCATCTTATGCGAGTCCTTACATCGATCGCAAGGTTTTTAGGACATTCTATTAACCATGTACTCCACATTTGCGACGCAAGGAAATTGGTTCTTTAGCTTATCTCCGGAATATTCGTTTTTACGCCTTGTTAGTAATTTAATGCGACTGTGGCGATGGATTATTTGGAATTTAGGGGATATTCTTTAGGGTTTGGGGGGATATTTAAATGCGAGAGGATGTTTTGTCACGTACAAGGCAGCGGGATGGGCGAACAGTATAAAGAGATAAATAAATTTTCCGTGTGTGGTGTCGGGATAGAATAACACCTCTCCATTTCTTCCGTCGATATCGTAGGGAGCGACTAAGAACATAGGTTTAAGTATGCTTTAGGCGACAGGCTAGCAACCTGTCACTATTCTACCTCTTCCATCTTTGCAAATCTAAAACTATGCTAGAAGGGGCTGCGAAGCATATATTCAGAATGGCTTTGTCTACGTCACGTTTCGTATGCTCTGTCTACCCCATTTGGGAACACAGGCGTGATTGTATGTATGTTTGTTTTAGGCGTCAGGCTAGCAACCTGTCACTACTATCACTTCAATCTTTGCAAACTTAAAACTATGCTAGAAGTGGCTGCGAACCGTGATGTAGACATAATTCTGGTTTTGTCTATATCACGTTTTGCATGCTCTGCCTACCCCGTTTGGGAACACAGGCGTGATTGTATGTATGTTGTATGTAAGTATTAAAATGCGAAGGATATTCTGTCACGTACAAGCTTGGACCAAGTAAATAAGGACTGCGAGGTCCCCACTAAAGGCCGTTCCAAGACAAGTACCATAAGCAGAGATGCGCGTGTCTCTTTCTAATTGGGGTGACAATGAGTTTTTGCAATATGGGACATTCAATGTCGTAATCTTACATACATCACGCTTAAATTCCCAGATGGGTTGGTTAGAGTATTTTTATGCACATTTAAAAGTTAAATTTGATCATCTACAAGCGTATAAATCTTATTTACTTCAATCAGTAAATTCAAAGCGCTAACAATTATACGCCAATTATTAAAAATTAGTCGTCCATTTCTTTTGTTGAAAATTATCGGATAACTCATGTTAGATAAAACGAGTTTAGCTCGACATGTTTCGGACTAATTCGTAGCCCTTCATCTAGGATCTAAACTCGATTTATTTAACGTCCGTCCAATAATTTTCAACATGAGTGAGTCTCACGGTAGTTTAATGCATAACGTCCATTTCTCTGTTTATTCGAAAGTATTTTATATAAAAAAAAAACTATTTTATTTTAGTGACGTTAACGAAATTGACACATTGAAAAGGTTTGACATTTGATTGAAGTAATCTAGTCTGTAGTAGTTTTACTTAAGTATTTGATTACTCAAGAATTAAGCTTACAGCAGCGGTTTATAATACCGATTCCAAAGAAATGAATTACAAATGTAATCACAGGAGACTATTACAGTAATTTTGATAACCTAGGTAATGAATTACCGAGGAATCACAATTACTCGAATGTAACCGTGTAATTAATTTCAATAGTAATTGATTACGCCTAATACTGTCCCATAATGCAAAAATTCATGGTCAATGTAAGGATTATGGCGACTTAAGGGGTTACCATTACAAAAAAAGTAGACTTGATAGTGAATATGTTGTCTATTAAATTAAGTGTATATTAAAATCAAATAAATTAATGCGATTCTAATTCTTTGACACAAAACCGTTAAAATAAAATGATTGTAAGAATTTTTCAGGTAAGTTTCTTGAGCGATGTTTTTTTTTTGACGTAAAGATTTTTTTAGGCTGGCAAGAATGACAAGAGGAGTGAGCGAGACAATGTGCTCCCTTGTTGCAGGCTCACGTGTCCTCAACTTGCCTCTATGTAGGGTTTCACGGAAAAAGGACTCTATTGGCTTGTGATATGGTTTATATTAATAAACGAACATTTCCCAAGTGCGCTATCATGTTAAGGGCCGATAGGACCTTCCTACATCAATGCGTACAAGGCAGCGGGATGGGCGATTATTCGAGTGTTTCAACCGTCTCATTCGTCTGGCTAGATTTTATACGAATCTGCAGCAGATTTTGATGTCGTTTTTGACTATTGGTTAAGTTCCTGTTCCTCTAATCTAATAGATGATAAAACGACGGTATCAGAAATCCTCCAGTTTAACAGAAAAGTGTCAATCAGAATGAGTCGTAATAGGGTGACGATGACGGTAGACAATATTAATAAAATGCGGGTAGTTCGAGGAGCCGTTACTGATGAAAATCAAGTGGGGACAATTCAGAACCCGTACTGCGAAACAAACGTCATGCTCTACTACAGTCTACTCGTGACCACGGTCGCTGTATCGTGGCCGAAACGTCGAGAGGTAATTACTACAAACCGTGATTAAGTCCCGCGTATACATAAATATGAATGAGTTGTTTGAAACACTCGTATAAATGCCCGGATATGGTTTTAACAACACGAGCAGTCATTTCTGCCAAAGAAGTCTTTTTCTAATCAACACGTTTTAAAACACCGAGATTTTCTTTAATGGTTATGCGTACATTTAATTAAGTAATTTTGAATCTTGTGTAGTGTCGGGCTTGGAGTAATACATCTCAGTTATTTCTAAGGACGTCGTAACAGGCGACTAAAGAAATAGGTTAAGGCTTTGGGCTTTGGCAATGGTATAACCTCTTGCATCAAAGTTTTAACCTAAAACTATGATTAAAATGGCTACGAACCGCAAAACGGTCACAGTTTTCACTATGTAGCGTATATGTGATCTGATCTTCATTTGGGAATACAGGAATGATGTGTATATTTGTACGTACTTTTTAACCGACTTCAAAAAAAGGAGGAGGTTCTCAATTCGACCTTTTTTTTTCTTTTTTTTTGTGTATGTTACTCGATATCTCGGAGACCCGTGAACCGAAAAGGGTATAACTTGAAATCGGTCCCATAAATAAGAGCTTTAGGTAACAGTTGAAGTTTATAATCGCCAAGAACTGTTTTAGTTCTATACAATAAAAACAATAAACAACACACATGCAAACAGTGTACAGACGACAAACTCGTCACCAGCGAATACTGCGGGTCAGTAGTTTTATTTAAAATGGAAAATAGTGACTCCCCTCTCTCCGCTCTAGCTTTTCCACGCGTGTGGTAAATTAGCAGTATTAGTAACACCCGGACTTAGGTCTCATACTTCACCCTCACGCCAAAAGCAATCAAGAGGTATTCCGGCCATGAGGTACGTGTGAACGCGGAGTTGGTTTAGTTTGTGATTACTAGACTTAAGTGCTCAATGTGGCCAAGTTATTGAGTTGAAATCGTAGTTTAGGAAAGTAAGTTACTTACTTGAAATGTTTTTTTATGATGAGTTGTAGGTTTAACTACTAATATTTCTAGACAATAATAATAAACACTATTTTTATTCTTAGTCTTTCATCAGGAAATTTTTAAATCGTTTCAGATCTGAATGGCGAGATTCAGCCAAAAATAGAGACAACGGGAAAGAAAAAGAGGAGGCTTTTGCCCAGCAGTGGGACACTTTATATTCATAAGTTACTAGCTTTCCGCCCGCGGCTTCGCCCGCGTGGAATTCGGTTATATTGCGGTAAGGGAAAGTTCAATTGTACATTATACCATTCATGACTTATACCATGGTAAAATGTTTTCCTAGATATTATTATTTTACGCAGGCAAATTTTAAAATTACTAACTAGTTTCGAAACGTGCTTCCCAGATTTCAGTGTAACACTCACATGCGTGTTTTTACGCTCATGAGAAATTCACCTCCACGCATATCTACCCCATGGTTCCGTCCCTCAATTACAGTGAGGTGAGCGGTGGGTCACTAATGGTACACTGGCATTTGGGGCACGTGACCCGCGTTTGATACTGCGTTGTGGGTCAACGTTACTGCGCCCTAGGGGCTTTGATTTTGATGGTAAGTAAACTTAGACTATTTTTTGCAAAATGTTAATGGTGGCATGGAGATGTAGGAGGAACTTATGCTTGTTTGTATTCATACATTACGGTTCTCCACAATTTTCTACTGAATTTGTTTTTTGTTTTTCACATACATACATACATACATATTCTCACGCCTGTATTCCCAAGAGGGGTAGGCAGAGCACGTGAATTCAAAAATCCAGTGCCACGTTTAGCAATTTCAGGGTAACCAGATTCCTTTTGTTTTTCCTGCCTTAAATACCCTGTTCATTCCCTGCTATGGTTCAAAATAGTTTCTGCCATATAAACATTTTAATGTTTTTTTTTTTTTTCTTTACGTTATTTTATTTCCTACCGTGGGGAATACTCGTAAAATTTACACCACTTGATTTTTCCCATGTATATCGTAAATAGGCGACTAATGAAAATCGGTTAGGGTAAGTAATGGACGTCAGGATAACATCTTGTCACTATTATAAGTAAACATCTCTTTTTTTACATGTTTGTGTGTATTTCATAATTTCTATGCACTGCTTCCTCATTAAGACATACAAAATTGTGTTTGTATCTTATTTCCCACGTCCAGAACAAACTTATTCACGAAAGTTGTACTCCTTTGTAATCTCCATAACAACAATGCGTCCAATTCCCAGCGAAAATGACCACCGGGAGGGTTAATTTGTTAAAGCAACATCTTTATTGTTCCTCCAGAAACTTCCCCCGTAACAAACTTTTTACGTGGAATCCCCTTAATATTAAAATAAGCTTACTCCATCTTAAACTCCGGACATTAATATTCCTTAGCCCTTTTATATATTCACTTCCCTAAATTAAATTAACTTGGTAAATAAATGAAGAGTCCACAAACAGTAATAAAGGCCTTAAAGTCCAAACTTTGGACGTTTGAAACACTTTTTCCAAGTTTCGACATGTTGTAATTTGAATAGAATAGAGATGTCCCTTTTCGGACTGGGCTGGAGAACTTATGACCTTAGTAAGGCTTTTGACTGTCTTAATCACGGTTTCTAATGA
Source organism: Adoxophyes honmai (assembly GCA_005406045.1). Taxonomy (NCBI): domain Eukaryota; kingdom Metazoa; phylum Arthropoda; class Insecta; order Lepidoptera; family Tortricidae; genus Adoxophyes; species Adoxophyes honmai. Next base: position 820,185 of record BHDV01052228.1, on the reverse strand, counting down.
AATGAAAGATCTGAATCTAATTTATTGAATTACTTACCCACGTATCTTTGATTTTTAGCACATTAGGGAACTCTAGAACTGAATAATTATGTAGTATGTTGCGTATTTTAAAAATATAAATAGATTGTAAGAAGTAAAAAATTGGGTTTACCGCAAGGTTGCGATAGTGGCATAGCAGTGTCACGGAACGTTTGGCAGAGATGTCGGGCGGCGTGTGAACTCGTTTTAAGTTGTCGTCTGTCACAGCCTTAATAGGAGATTGCTAAACGCAGTTGACATTTGACGTTTTGTTGGGTCTTTTGAGTTTGACAGATAGATTCGTGACTGTCATTTAAGATGGCGGCGGATGTGGATTTGCTTTCGAGGGCTCCGTTGTTATTTTATGGTTTCGGCATGAAGCTTGAGCCATCCGCTTTATTTGGGCCCTAATGGTTGTGGAGGATGCGAGGAGCAAGTAAATTATGGGTAGGTTTATGCATCCCTGAATGTATTTCGGGATTTCGTTTGATCTCCATCAAATGGGTATTAACGTGTTCTTTCGTTGTTTCAGGATAGAGACCAAAATAGATTTTAATATTATCACTTAAGCTAATCTTCATCTTAGCATTCACGCTATTGGTAAGTTGCGGGGCATTGCGGAATTCAGTTAAGAAATTCTCAAAAGTGTGACGCTAAATCTTGCATATTTTGGCAGGCCGATACGCGTCGCTGATTGGAACCAGTTGAGGGTGGAATGAGGTATTTCCGAAGGATTCCTCGTGGTAAATATGACAACCTTTCAGCCGGCTCCTAAGCAGTGGCTGTTGAAATAGTACTAAAATTATGGTTTTGTTCCAGGGTGGCGCTCTGTTAATGTTCTGACTGTCCGGTTCTGTTAGGATTTGCACTGGTGCCTTGCTGGCCTAGTTCGAGGTGTTCTGGCGGCGTTCAGGCCTGCTGGTGCATATTCTCTACCAGTTCCGCAGCGTATCGTAAGGCAAACGTCCCTATATTAGCCGAGCAACAGTCCGTTTCCGGTCAGCGAGTGTCTGCCGGGTTGGGAGCAAGTTCTGTGAGTGTATCTGTCCCTGACCTTCAAAGGCTTCTTTAAATTTAGTAGATTATCTCTTTTAGTGAGAACTTACATTAGATCCAAAACACGCGAACCGAAGACACAACCCCGAGTCTATTCTTGTCTAAGGCACGGCTTAAATTTTAGCATATAGTTCCTATACAAATAAAGTGTTTCCTAGCGAGAATACTCTATTTCATTTGTCTCATGCTCGCTACTAATTTATAAATAATAACAAAAAAACATTTAATTAAAATAAATTCATTTATTTGTCAACGTCCCTACCTATCAGGGAAAGTATTAACTTCTCACACACAAAACTCTAGCTGTGTGCTAACTACACCAATAATACTAGTTCACAGCAGATTTATCAGTTTTAGTAAATCTATGAAGGATGTCGTAAGAGGCGACTAAAGAAATAGGTTTAGATATTTTCTAGGCAACAGGTTAGCAATCTGACGCTGTTATACCTATTTTATCTGCTGACTAACCCAAAATTGTGCTAAATATGAAACGTATAATTATTCTTAGTTTTACCTTGAGTGCTCTGTTTACCGCATTTTGGAATACAGACGTGACATTTATTATAATGTACGTATGCAAATTAAATCAGTTTTTAACTTAAAAGTCTAAAATATGATAGTTGTGGTTGTTTTAGTTTGTTACATTGTTAATAAATTATAATTATGATCGTTCAACCAGCAGTTTATATGAAATTATAATTTGGTCTTTTGTTACAGGTTTATTAAACAAAATGAAGTCCTAACTGTAACTTGTAGCTCTAACGTTGATTACAGTGCGACTTCTCCATACTTCAATTTCTTTCGTAAACAATTTATAAGAATACGTTCAATTTATTCCAAATTCCAAGAAACATACCAAAATTTTATCAAAGCACAAATTTGCCCTTGACAACAGCTACACAAAATATTATCCAATTAATATTAATTTGGCACCAATTACAGTCTTCGAATCAGACTTTTTGACTTCAAAGAGAACACATGAATATTAAGCAAAAACGGGACTCCGTTCCGGGTCCAGTACTCAGCAAGTCTTAACGATACGACCGATCCTGATTAAAACCGGTTTTTAATTAAAACAACTGCTTAAGTAAGTAATATCGGCAGGATGGAAGTTTAAAGCGAAAATCTTAGGGGAAAAGGATAATGTGACTTTGGAATAGTTAAGGCGGTTTACGGCGAAATACGGAAGTTTAAAAGATATAAAGCAAAAAAAGAAGCATTGGTGCCGAGATTTACGAGTCCAGGGTGGCAGTAGAACAAGCTAGCCGTGTAGGCTTTGATTTCACAGAAGGAAAACGTTGAAAAAGAATTAAGTAACGCAATTAGCAAAGTAAATGTGAATGTGGTTGTGATTTTTATGGTTATCGAACTTCTAAAGCCTTGATTCACCATAGTCATGACGCTAAAATTGTTATGACGGGATTGAAAAATAACTTTATAGGCAGTCAAAGAGCGATATAGACCAGTCCAATGATTTATAGTCAGGGAATCTAAATGTTTAGCAGGTTGACCGCCTTCATAATTTGTTCGCACTATAGAACAAACTTCACCATGAAGTTCAAAATTGAGTATTTATGTCATGCAACTGGCTGGAAATAGTAATAAGGCCAATTTTAGAAGTATCTCAACCTGCTAAACATCCAATTTCCCTGACTTTACATATTGGCTGCCCAGTCTGCCCGCCATCGCGCTCGGAACGCTGTTGAAAGTTTAGACTCTCTGAAAGTAAAAACAAATGTTTACATTATTATGAAATTCCTAATCTTAAGTAGAAGGAACGAAAAAGAAATTATTCAACATTTATGCCATTATTGTCTTTCCTATTCGTAATTCCACACAAAATTGATACCGCATAATCGCTTTTCAGCACATCAGCTACCTCACTGTCATCATTTCTATACAATCACATTTCCACCTATTCACAATTCTGTATAACATTCAATTGTTCACAATATTAAGCACAGACCTTATTTTAATACAATCGCGATTGTCCCTACTTTAATCCATAACTATCATCATTATAACCAAACCATGACTATTTCGCGTGTTATACCCTCGTACAATTCATTTTTCTACACTAATATAATAAGAGGAAAACTTTGTTTGTTTGTATGTTTGTTTGTTTGGTTGTAATGAATAGGCTCAGAAACTACTGGACCGTTTTCAAAAATTCTTACACCATTCGAAAGCCACATTATCCACGAGTAACATAGGCAAAATTTTTTTTTGAAAAAAAGAGGATTCCGTAAAATATTTGGGTTTAGATACTTTAGATACCTACATCTACACTAACATTATGAAGAAGAAAACTTTGTTTGTTTGTAATGAAGAGGCTCAGAAACCTACGACCCCGAAATCCGAAATTTACGCGAACGAAGTCGCGGGCGGTAAGCTAGTAGGTTAATAAAGTTGACAAAATAAAAGAACAACATTGTAATCACATGTTGCTACCCTGTCGCTTAAAGTATCTCGGGTTTAGAATCACATCTTTCTATTTCTTCCGTGAATTGACTTATGAAACAGGTTAAGGTATGATTTAGTTAGACGATAGGCTAGCAGCCTATCATTATTATCCCTCTGTAAATAGATACAACTTATTACAAAATCGCTCATGCGTCGCGTATCACTAACAAAATCCCGCCAAGGGTCAAAAACGTCGGGAAAGCGAAAAAATAGCACGTCGCTCTGTAACAAGGGACCGGCGACGTCGAGGCGTCAAAACGTTAACGTTTGGTAACGTTGACGTGTATCAATATGGCCCAAGGGGCCAAGTTATGAGTTCCGAACCGATCGCCATACGAACTTTGATGAAAGGTTGTGATCAAAGTCAACGGCTTGAAACGGTTTTGAGTGGGTGAAGAGCAATTATTGAGCTGGGAACTTGTTTTGTATGTTTGGTAGATAAAGCGCCTACTCACATGTGACATAGTCTACGACAGAGACGGGTATAGTCTATGTCGCGTGAGATAATACTCACGCCTTGCCATAATAAGACGGCTCTCTAGTCTATTTAAAAGGTATGTACTTCCAAAATTAGTAAACTCTAATTAACGGTATATTATACTAATATTAGTATGCATTGGCAAAGATTAAAATGTTCTATAGAACCCTCTGGCCTCTTGTACTGTTATTTAATACACAAATTATTAAATCATACATCAAACCTGTATTCCTAAATGGGGTACCTGGGGTAAATATACCCTTACCAATTTCCTTAATCGCCTTTTACGACATCCATGGAAGAAATGGAGAGGTGTTATTCTAAAGCCAACTGCGATGTAATTTCTAAACTGAGATTTTAATGCAATGGTTTAGTTACCTATTAAAAAATGTAAATCTACGATCAAAATCTGCCTCCATTTTGTATAAAATGTGGCCAGATAAACGAGACAATAGAATAACCACCATACGCTTATAAATAGGTAGAATAGTTCTTGATTCCATTGCTGCCATTAAAAGTTCGCCATACTGTGCAACTTTCGTATGTCACTGGCTTTATTAAAAGGAAAACTTTCTAAATATAGCGCGAACAAGCCAAAGCTCTAATTACGACAGAATCATCAAAAAACTTATCCATTCATTCGTAGAGTTAAAAAACGCGCGTTAAAATCTCGCTATTCTGCCAGTCCACTGCTAAAAAGTTATAAATAACGTGTCAAAAGAAATCCAAATTAAACTCTCTTCCTTTCGGTAAAAGGTACAAATTTTATCAGGTTCGAAGCGTGCCATAGAACCTTGTAGATTGAAGCGGCAATTTGCCTTTTCGGCCAGAAAAGCGTTTGTCTTTCGTTTTTTTTAAAATGAATAATGGAAAGATTCGTACCCGTGAATAATAACTGCTCTTGTCAACGGAATTTTGGACAAATTAGCCCCTTTGTTTCGTCCAAAAATTGAAAGTTAGCAATTTAATTTGACGACCGGATATTGAGCGGAGCGGGGCATGGTAATGACAGATAAGTAAGGCTGTGAAAAATAAATGGACGCCAGGAGGCCATGCTAGTTTTTAATTCATTTTTTTCAACTCCTCGGAAGCGAAGGGAACCCGATTAACATCTGAGGAATTAATTAAAAACTGCGACGATTAAAGTCTTGATGGTTGAAGCAACAAAATAGAAAAAAAATGAAAAGACCAGATTGAGTAGACTTAAGAAATCCAATATTTCGGCATTCTGACATCTTTTTACACTTCTAATGCTTAGATTTCGGCGGAGTTTGGTAACGAGATATTTCAAGCTTCGAAGTAAGAAAAACTTAATTCTAAAGTCCTAATCTAAACGCTGATGTTATGTGACTTGCACTTCCAAGAGTAGTAGTGACTAGTTTAAAATGGTCCGATAGAGAAAAGTAACTAATCACCGACTACCGTCTTTTTAAAATTGCTCGGGTATAGCCTTTGTGTTTTGATTGCCAAAATTTAAAAATGAATAAATTATCGAGGTTGTATCAAACGATACGGTATCAGCATCGTAGGATGACAAAACTTAAAATGAGGGTTCTTTTTACTTTCTTCTCTGTGGTATCAGTTTAGAATAACACCTCTCCATTTTTTCCATGGGTGTTGTAAGAGGCCTTATTCTTAATATTACTATTTTTGCCTCTGTAGTCTATTTTTGAACCTATTGCTAAGAGTGAATACAAGCGGGAAATAGGCACGGTATTGTCTATGTATGTGATTTATGTTGATTGTTTTACTTGGTTTTACTTGATACGAGAAATTAAAGTGGAATTTTTGAGAGGTAGCTAGTTCAGACAATTAGTCAAGATCTCACATAATGTTACCAAAACCCAAACTCACGCAACACCCAAACATCAAAGCAATAATAAAGATACTCTAAATTAGCATAAACTCATTCACTAAATCCCTGTCAAACAAAATTGCAGAGCGCAATGATTTCAATACAAACCGGATGCCGAAGGACCAATTTGAATCTACCCCCGAACCCTCTGAAACCGAATTATACAGATCCAGGGTGATATAAATACATTCGGACGGTGTTATAATTGCCTCAGGCATTTTACCTTTAGTAAAAGCTTCGGTCACACTGGATGGAAAAATAAAGGATTTTGCCTCGTCTACCTAATGGGTTTTGGGGAAATGAAAATGTACGGTCTTAGCCTGTGGCTATGGCGGAAACAAAGTATTAGAATTTGGGATAAAATCGTATCAAATCTATATCAGTCGAATTTCAATGGTCATGTCGAAAAAGAATGGAAATTTACGCTTTATAATAAAACAGTCACGCATTTTGTCAATGACAAAATGATCCAAAATAATTTTGTAATTTAAGTAACAATGACATTAAAGTAAAAATGTTTTACTTTTTACTATCTATAGTAATAACAGGACACAAGCGCCAAAACCACAATAGTTTTATTCACGTTCGCCATAGTTGACATCCCTAAGGTGACCGCCGAGGAGAACATACACTTAATTGAATTTTAATTTGTACGTATTTGTTTTGGGCCAAAAGTCAGGCAAAAATCCCGTACCGACGCCTACACTGTATCTATTTCCAATGAAGGTGTTAACGGCAGTATTTAGCCATAATATTAAATATGTATCCACCTATGTCAATTTTTGCATGGTTTCAAACGATACTTTAGTAATATGAACTAAGTACCATAACCATGAGTTTACAGTAACCGAACTCGCTAGTGACAGTATAAACGAACAAACGATATGTTTGGGAAATTTTAAATCTAGCAGTCACTTATGATGTAAGTAAATATTGGTAAGGTAAACGTCCGAGTAATTGACACATTAACAATTTTTTTTTTCATTTCTATCACAATATTACGTCCGTTTTTACATCGACGCAAAACTATTGTAAGTATTTTGTCAAGATAAAACCATACTTATAGACTACTGGCCCGTCTTAGAAAAACCATGGGTCATCTGAACCACCAGGAGACCTATCTAGAACGATATTAGAGAAAAAAACAATAAGATTCAGCACTATGCCGTCACTTGTAAGCTGTCCAACTGAGTGCAGTTGAGAATTCAAAATTACAACCCTCGATTATTTCCTCTTGTCGCATGATTTTTGTACGGGGTTGCGGAATAATGGATTAGAACTGGTATTGAAATAGTATGAAACTGGTGCCGAATAAAATGGTAAGCCACAAGGTCAGATTTTCTTTTCATTTTCCGACTATTCCCAGGATAAATTTGGCCGTTTGTTTTTTTACAGCACCAGTTTCATACTATTCCGATACCAGTTCTAATCCATTATTCCGCAACCCCGTACAAAAATCATGCGACAAGAGGAAATAATCGAGGGTTATAATTTTGAATTCTCAACTGCACTCAGTTGGACAGCTTACAAGTGACGTCATAGTGCTGAATCTTATTATTTTATGCCCTTATATCGTTCTAGATAGGTCACCTGGTGGTTCAGATGACCCATATATTTTACTACATGGGCCCACGGTCTATTACCTATTTTTAAAGTTGGTTATTTTTTTCCGAAAACTCGCTTCTTTACTCCCAAAGTCACGTATCTTACAATCATAAAACGACAGACGTCCCAATCCCAAAACGAACAAGAGAAGCGCATTAACACTATTTAGTTTCTTCATTAGACGCGTGTTTACCACATTCAGTGTATTTGCCTACTAACGCAAACATAGCTGGATGTTAAGGGTTGATGGAGCATTTATATGTTTGGCTGGCAACGCTGACATGGCATATTGGCGCGCAATCGTAGTTATAAATACATCGTTGGAATATTATCAGCTTATTTTATTAATACGGGGAATAGTCATGGTTTTGTATGTTTCGTGTGGTCTGCTTACCCTATTCGGGAGAGGCGTGATCTTCATACTGTAAGTATGATCCCATCAAAAACATTCTGTAAAAAAGTACCCAAGTCTCGTTCAAGCTGCTTGTTTATCTCTAAAAAGTAACGAAATCTAGACATAGTTGTGCCAAGTCTAGGGTTCCTTACTGCGATTTCTTTATTATTATAGTTAATGATGTGTGCCTTGGCCGTTGAACATTTTTTACACGTTAGTGGGTACAAGTCAATTTTGTTTACATGTAATGTTGCAACTACCATGTTTGTTACGCGAGATAATAGCCCATACTGGTATGCGTAATTAGTACAAAGTGTTCAACGTCCAAGTCACACAACATTAACTATAATAATAAAGAAATCGCAGTAAGGAACCCTAGACTTGGCACAACTATGTCTAGATTTCATTACTTTTTAGAGATAAACAAGCAGCTTGAGCGAGACTTGGGTACTTTTTTACAAAATGTTTTTGGTGGGATTTCACTTCTTTTTGTAGAAACATGAGCATATTCATTAATTTTGTTAGATTTTCTTATTTTATAAATTTGTTTATTTTTGCAAATTATCTTTCTTTTCTTGTTCCGGTTTTGATCTTGTACAGTAGGAACAGTTTTTACCCACTTGCGTTCCTTAAATTAGAAGATGTGTCTCTTTACGCTGGATTTTTGCAGTTACAGTCGATTTTTTTTTATGCACCAGAGCAGCTCCGGGTCTTCATCAGATACTTCAGACCTCAGATTTTTGACATCAAATGAAGCGACCCACTAAGTTGAATATTTTTTGTAAAGGAAGTATGTCGATCTCTGTAGTAGTTTGGTTGGGCTCTAGTGTTTTCTAATCAGGTTCACCAGATACTTCAGATCTTCGATTATCCTAGTTTTTACATTTTTCCCTTTATGTAGCCGTTAATCCCTAACCATGTACCAAATTTCAGCTTTCTGAGTTTATGGGAAGTACTGGTTCTATTTTGATGATCATGAGCGAGTGAGTGAGTGAGTGAGTGTCGAAAATGCGAAACTTTGCTTTCGCTTAACTTCGGAACTGAATTACCTACAGGCTTGAAATTTTGGATTTTAAGTATGTGATTATAGCTTACTAGATGACGAAAATTTCAGCGTCCTAGCATTATCCAAAGGATCTCAAATAGGGACCTGAAAATGCCGCGAAATGGTTCCAGTAAAGGATGGTACGGCAGTGCTTGCTTTGCGCTCGACTTGGTGGGGGCACTGCCGTGCCCCCCGATGATATTTTATATACATATTTTATATTAAACTGTGTGGTGTCGGGTTCAGAATGACACCTCTCCATTTCTTCCGTGGATGTAGCAGGCGACTAGGAAAGTAGGTTCAGGTATGTTTTAGGCGACAGGCTAGCAACCTATCACTGTAATACCTGGCAAGTTAAAACCTAAAAATAATAATGCTAGAAGAGGACACGAACGTGAAATAGTCATAGTTTTATGTAGCGTTTCGGATACTCTGCCTACTCCGTTTGGGAATACGTGATGTATGTATGATAGCCTATCGCCTAAAACATACCCGAACCAACGTTTAGCCGCCTCTCACGATATCCACGGAAAAGATGGAGAGATACCATTCTAAGCCCCACACGGACGGGAAGGGGTTTATGCCTCATTTAATAATAAAAGGGTTTAAGGGACGCTAACGTTTTTAACGTTGTTATCCAATTTGGAAGGACGCGTCGATGTTGGCTTCTAGTTAGATACGGGAAGAATTTTAAAGAGATCTTTGTATTTCCCCGTTTACTACGGTTAAAATACTTCCCCGTTTCTTCTATGACTTTTGGAAGAAACGAATTAATATATTATTTTCTTAAATTCTTCCATAATACGCCTATAAGCCTCAACGCCCTGTAGATGACACCCATCTGTCACCTCTCTTACAATGACATAAGGTTGCAAGTGCCAAGTATTGGGTCAGTGTCGAGCACAGGGATGTTTACCTTACAATCACGCCAGCATTCCCAAATGGGTCAAGCAGAGCACAAGGTCAAGGTTTTGTCATCTAGTGGTTTTAGTGTGGTTATGGTACTTTCTAAATTAGTTGAGACCATTTAAAAGGAATAACGGTTTTTAAAAAATTTCGTTATTCTAATTAATTCTGGTCACTAATTAGGAACATGTTAACTCTCTAATTTAAATAAGGTGCTTGTAAAAAAAGGTTTGTAAATATATTTTGGGCCGTCTTTGTGTTGTTCGCAAAATTCATAGTAAAAATTTAATGTATTTTCTTGTATCTGAAGATTAGGTAACAAAAAATTCACAAGAATTTTACCTTTGATATATTTTATAACTAGCTTGCTCCGACAGAATTTGTCCTGTCTTAACTATTAATGTTACATTTAATTAATAATATATTATGTTAAAGCAACAATGTATTTAACACTCTTCTGCTCTATGAATTCTATGACTTTAATATTTGTCGTCTATAGTCAACGACTTGTCGTCGATGCCTGCTGCTGCACACGGTCGGCAATAACATTACATTACACCTTATCGTTTAGTAACTGCCAAGCATCTTACACTCCATAGAAATTGGACACCTATTGGTGTCAACGGCAAAGGACGGGTTAAGGTACATACTAATTCAGCCTACGCAAAAGGAAATCCACTTAATTTATTTATCCTTTTGCTTTCACCCACACATTGTTTGATACTCGATGGAATTAATCTACTTATGTATGTGGGCAGGCCTGTGTACATGAAGTTCCATATGAATGGGTTTAAGGCTTTGTCAAAAGTTATCCTCAAAGAGTAAATCTATTTGTTATTCCAGTCACGCAAATCTCCGGCTAGAATGTTTCAATAATTATATTACATTTGGTTTTGTTAACAAAATACCACTTTTGATAGAAGTTTGTAATCATGCGAATGAAGGAATGGGGGAGGACTTAGTCATTCTCAAAACAATTTTAAAATAATATCTCAATGAATTCGATGATTGAAGATTATTGACGATTAAGACTGACATTCAAATAAATTCTAATGGGATAAATATCCATAATATTATTGATAATCTAGATTGCTAAGTTCTGTTGAAACACTATTTAAGTATGTTGAACTTTAAAAAATAATCTTAGGATATCCATCTGTTGATTAAAGATGAAAGAAAGATTAAAGAAGCTAAAAAGTACATCAGCGTTTTTGGGGATCGCCTTCTATTCTCACTCATTAGATAATCTATTAACTATACGCTAAATTTTAAGAAATGTTTTGGGGATGATTCAACCAAAAAAAACATAAAAAGAATGCATAGACTCTTAGAGCACCGAGAGCAAAATTTTGCGTTCCACCCATTAACCCTAACATCAAAAACCCTTTCATTGCCAAACGCCTGACACTCCATAGAATCTTGACACCAATCAGCGTCAGCGGGCACTGAACGGGTTCAATTGCCAAAACACCGACATGTTGCCAGTTATTTCCCGCCTCTGTGCCACTATTGAAATTCTTCAAACATCTCGTAATTCCTCAAGTTCAACTTAAAATTGGCTGTTGAGATCAGCACGTATCAGGGCGACTCCCGACTCCCGTGTAATATATCAAACTCTCAAATAATCGTAGGTTACCCTTCAAATCAAGGGAAGGTTTATCGAGTAAGCGAATATCCCTATTTCCCCACCTCGCTCGTTAATAAAATAAAAGGGATTTAGGGCTGGGCCCTTCGGATGCCTTCCGTAGGGGGATTAGTACGCCTGTTGACATCTTATGTGAGTTAACTACAAAAATTGTAAGGCGTTTTTTTGGGGGAAACTCCCAATTTGTCTGACAAATGCAGTTTCGTTCGTTAATTGAGTTCATGCGGACTTTTTCCTTTTGGAATTTCACGGGTCAATTATTGAGGGTGCGTCGGTTTTTAAGTGGATCTTTGGTGTTTCTGTTCAAAGCAGTCGATTAATGTTTATTTTGAAAATTGTAGTGCTGGTGTACTGAAATGACTTGATATTTTAGGGATAATCAGGGTGACTTATTGAGCCCCTTTACTTTTATAGGGGTCGTAGCAATATATAATGAGTAACTGTTGCAGTTCAAGAGGTAGAGTTTAGCGATAGAAGCAAAATCTTGGATACTGAACCTTATAAAATATAAAAAAATATAAGAAAAGGAGCGTCACTAGTGTCTGCAAAAAGATGGTGTGCCAGAAATGCAGGGCGGGGCAGTAAAGAGCTTAGCCTGGCTCTTCAATCCTCTACTACAAGTTTAGTGGCAGCAGCGTAGAGATACCGTCTTTGTGTCTTCTAAATCGACTTACTTTAGCAAAGACAGTCATGGGTTTGTCTATGTTGAGTTTCGCATGCTCTCCCTATCCCATTTGGAAATACAGACGTGATGTATGAATGTGTGCTAAGCAATTTCCCTGACTATACATTCCGTACATATATATATACCATCACGCCTGTTTCCCCCCAAAGGGGTAGGCAGAGCACATGAAACGCTACATAGACAAAACTATGACCATGTTACGCTTCGTGGCCACTTCTACCATATTTTTTTTGTAGGTTTTGAGTTGGCAGGTATAATAGTAACAGATTGCTAGCTTGTCGCCTAAAATATACACACACACATCACGCCTGTATTCCCAATAGGGGTAGGCAGAGCACACGAAACGTTACATAGACAAAACGATGACTTTTTCACGTTTCATGGCCTAAAGTATACTTTAACCTATCTCCTTAGTCGTCCCTTACGACATCCACGAAAGAAATGGAGAGGTGTTACACTAAATCCGACCCCACACGGATTATACATTCCCTTTACAACTTTTAAATACTCTATTTTTGTACTAAGTTGTTTGAAATTATTTTAACCTTCTCTCGTATCTATCGTTGTCCCAATAATACGCCCATTGTTTTCAAATTAGAGAATAATGGCCACTTACTCCGGCAAAGTCCTTTGATTTTCTTCAAGCCTTTGTTAAAGTTTGGAGTTGGGAAACTAACCCAGCTTATGTGGCATCATTTATACTCGAATGTCAATAATAGTGATGCAAAACTTCATATTTACCTACGACAAACTTTATGTTTATTTAGAGGGTAGTTCTGCCTTAAGCGAGGTCATTATTGTTAGTGAAGTTTGTAAATCTGAATGCAAAGTTTTATTTGTTCAATTGTTGAAAATAAGTTTATTTGTTGATTTGGTGAGTTTGTGACTTCAAGTTTGAAAAAGTTTCTAAAGCTACTTTTGCGCTTAATAAAGCGTTAAGAAAATTATCTTAGGCAAGTTGAAAATAAAATAAACTTACGCTACTTGCACAATTTGTTTTTTAAACTTAATTGTTTGCGCTGCGTAAGATTAAACTTATTCTGTGGAATTATCCAGAAAAACATTAAGTATATTTGCATATTCTCACGCCTGTATTCCTGAGAGGGGTAGGCAGAGCACATGGATTCAAAAACCCTGTGCCATGTTTTAGTAATTTCAGGGTAACCAGATGGTTGAACGTGATATTGCAGTGAGAGGTTGCTAGCCCATCGCTCACAAACACTAACCCTTTCCCAGAGTCGACTCTTACGACACCCACGGAAAGAAAGGGGGAGGTGCTATTCTAACCCGGCACGTGTGATAAACGTTTGGTGAAACAGGAAAATACTGCTTGTTGGTAACTAAGGATGCATTCCAATCACTGATGATTACGACGATGATGCCGATCCTAATGATGATGACTAAAGGAATTCCTTCAAAGTCACCCGGCGATTACGAAATACCTTCCTTCCTTTATGACGTCCCGTCACACAACCTTAGCTAAACCTAAAGGTAAAGTTAATTAAATCTCTATCGTAGCCGCACTAATGTGCCAAGATTTTAAGAAATGAGGGTACTTACCCCCTCTTTTTCAAATGTTGCCATGTTAGATGCCAAAAACTACAATAGCCTTCGGAACGCTTCACCATAATGGTAGAGGTGATGGGATGTAATTTTTTTTTATAAAATCACCCCATAAAATCTCCTCCTCAAGATTCGCCACAAAGTCAATAGCCCAAGTCCTAACACTGATGATGATGATGATGACGATAATAATGATTATGATGATGATGACCAAAAGAATTCATTCAGAGTCACCCACGTACAGACATGATAACCGAAAGATTTCCTTCAAAGTCACCCAAGCGCTTACAAATGCCTCCCTTTATGACGTCCCGTCACATAACCTTAGCTAAACCTAAAGGTAAAGTTAATTAAATCACTATCGTAGCCGCACTAATGTGCCGTTTCCGACCCAGCGTGCTTATTAATCCAGATAACTTCAAAGATACGACGTCATTCCTTAATTAATTCCTTTCAGATGTTAATTAGAGCATTGAATTTTTTAATGCTTACTTAAATTTTCTCTGGGGATTTGCCTTTGATGACGATTTTGATAGCAAAATTCATGACAATGTGTGTCGATTTTTGTATCGGCTATCCTATTTTCCACATACATATTATTGCGCGTTTGTTCCCAAATGGGGTAGGTAGAGCATGAGAGCACACGGAACGTGACATAGACAAAACCAAGACTAAGACTATTTATTTTCACGCCTCGCAGCTACTTCTAGCATAATTTTCAGTTAGATATCTGTGTGGTGCTTAGAATCACATCTCTCTATTTCTTCCGTGGATGTAGTAAAAGGCGACTACAGAAATAGGTTACAGTATAATATTTTAAACTCTCGCGCTTTGTACACATTTTAAACTGATATGAAACACGGGTCTCAACGCGATATGATTATTTACCTTTATTACTCCGACGTTTCGACACGGGTTGCACCGGCCGTGGTCTCGGAGAACTATTTTAAACTGATATGAGTTCTCCGAGACCACGGCCGGTGCAACCCGTGTCGAAACGTCGGAGTAATAAAGGTAAATAATCATATCGCGTTGAGACCCGTGTTTCATATCAGTTTAAAAGGTTACAGTATATTTTGCGCAACAGGCTAGCAACCTGTCACTATAATTCTATTTCTTTCATCTGTTTATTCGACCAAAAATTATACTGAAAGTGGCCACAGAACCTATAAAGGGCATGGCTTGGCTGTGAAACGTTTCGTGTGCTCTGCCTACCGCATTTGGGAATACAGGCGTGATTGTATGACTGTCGGATGAATTTAGATACCTATTTCCACTTGACCTTTACCTTTTTAAAAAGCTTTGCCCTGAACTTTACAAGAACGTCACGTCATCTTGATAATGACTTTCAGTTTTGCCGCGGCCACCAACCTCTCTGGAGTGTGACATAATTTGTCACTAAAAGGACGTCTTATTTAAAAAATCACACAAAAAAGTGATTATTTTGTACAAAAATGTATGATAATACAGAAACGTCGGAAATAAAGGTGGACTTATCCACATTACGCATTTACATTACGCCTGTATTTCTTAATGGGGAAGGCGGACACTGAATGCTGCTTTGACAGAAACATGATTATTTTATGTTTCGTAGCATATTTTACAGGGTTTAACTTAATAGGTGCCATAGTGACAGGTTGCTAGCCCGTCGCCAAAAATATACATTAACCCTTTTCCTTAGTCCCCTAGGGTGACTGCACCAGTAATGGACATAGAACCAGTAATGGACAATGACTCTTATTTACTACCCACTAAGGAAAAGTCATTTGTTTTAGAACAAGCAAATCACAACTCTATGGTCTTCAAATTATGAATGAAGTGTCCATCACTGGTGCTAAGTAAGTAAGTAAACACTTTATTGTACAAAAGGAAAGAACACGAAAATACAAAACTCATATACAAATAAAAGGCGAGGTACAAAGGCGGACTTATCCCTTAAGGGATCTCTTACAGCCAACCTTTGAGAATCAGAGAGGACACTTTATAATTGAGACAGACAACAAAGAAAGGCTATATTACACAATGTTGATGTACAGTACGATATATACATAGGTACATCCAAAAAATAAATAATTATAACATTAAAGTAAGAAATAAATACAGAAACACAATAATTAATTGACAAACACACAAACTACACTAACACATACATATACTATTATGGGCTTGAGGTGCGCCACAACTTCTTCAGGCGTTCCCTGAACGCGTAAACAGAGGGTGATTGTCGGACCGAAGTCGGTAATCGGTTCCACAGCCTGGCACCATGCACAGTAAAAGATTTGGCATAGGTTTTGGACGAAGTAGGAGAGGAAGCTAAAAGGAGATTGGTACTTGACCGCAAGCGATGACCGCTGCCAGAAGCTAAATAGCTGAAGCGTTCGGAAAGGTATAAAGGAGTGAAAGGATTAAAGAGAGTATTGAAAAGCAATGACAGAATATGTATGTTACGACGATCACGTATGGGGAACCATCCCAACTGCGCACGAAACTGCGACACGTGATCGTATTTGCGAAGTCCAAAAATGTATAAATGTAATGTATATGTGTAAATGTAATGTAGGTGCTTGTCAACTTAAACCGTCCATAACTGGTGCCGTCACCCTATTACCCTATTACCTATATCCACGGAAGAAATGGAGGGATGTTATTCTAAATCAGACACCACACGGTATATGGATGCCACAGAACTTATCTACTAGTGTAGAAAATAATGCGTAAAAGTGCTCTTAGGAATTCTTTTTTTTTGTGTTGGTAATGTAATGACTCAAGTTCGAACTTTAAATACTTCAGAATCTTTTGAGTCGTGAGTCGAGTCTTTTATTGAGACTTAAGTTAAAAATAATCTTAAAAAACTCAATCCATCTTTCTGTAGTAGTTTTTTATTTTTTGTTACAACACGATTCTGAATTTGTTGCAGAAAATACAAA
Source organism: Adoxophyes honmai (assembly GCA_005406045.1). Taxonomy (NCBI): domain Eukaryota; kingdom Metazoa; phylum Arthropoda; class Insecta; order Lepidoptera; family Tortricidae; genus Adoxophyes; species Adoxophyes honmai. Next base: position 803,545 of record BHDV01052228.1, on the reverse strand, counting down.
AATAAGTATTTGAAGACCTCTGAGGCCGATAAAAGAAGCACTTGAGTAGTTTCAGACGCCCTGAATCCTTCGTAGAGAACTCGAGCTTGTAAGACTCGAGTTTCGGAGCATTAAAAAGAATGTCAAGCTCAGAAAATAGTTTTGCGGTTATTAGTTACCAATAATAAGTTACTTAAGTTGAAACATTTTTAAAAGCTATCATTTATTTTTGCTACTTGTGTATGTCGCATGACAATACAATAATATAGTAATAGGATTCAGCAATAAGTACAGTCGGCTAAAATTACAGGCAGCAAAAAGGTTGTAGATACCGATTTTTTTTGGTTGGGTTGTCAGTTTGTATTTTTTCTTTAGTTCTTCATGCTTATTTAAAGCAAAACAGACTGTTTGATGTATCTATCAGAAACCTATCTACCAAAACTGGTTTCTTCCTAGAAGATATAAGTTTATTTCAAACTGAGAGAAATTCTTATTTTCACTATAAAATTATTCATAAATAGTTTTGTTGGTTAGGTACAGGTTAATCCGATCATTGAAGTTGATAAAGTGCGTAAATAGAGAGATTTTCTTAATGTGAAAAGCTTTTTTTTTATTTAATTATTTATTTGTAACGAAAAATAATGGTTTAAGTTTGAAGTAGGTACAAGTAGAACTAAACAGCAACATTATTACAAAAAGCTTAAAAACACTCGGGTCAACATTGTTTTCGGCAATCATAATTAAATCTCAAAGATTCCAACAAACTTTTCATAATCCAAACACAGCGTGAAATCTCTGAAACACATTAACAATCAACGCGAACTGTAATTATTTTTCGTTACGCTAATTCCACGTCATTCTGTCACAAAGTTGGCTAAACTTCGCGCCTTCCGCACAACACTGGCCGAAAAAAAACTTTACAAATTCAAAATTCGAATTCTAAATTTAAAACTACGCTTACCTCAAATATAACCGCTTACGAGGTAAACTCCGACACAACACTCACTCAAAACATCGCGACGGGAGCCGACAGAGCGCGCGGCAGCCCCCAAGCAAAGCTTTTGCGAGACTGAGGCGGCCCATTCATCTGTATCGACGCTTCCTGATGTCAACGCCATCTGTGGCACAAAACACGCTTCCCCGTTTTGAAAATGGAACGATAGTGTATTGTTTGACGTGTCTTGTTTCGGGAAGAATCGTGGGCGAATAGAGCGGCATGCGTTTGAGGGAAGACGTCGAGTATTAGATTGAACTTTGACGTCAGTAATAATATATTAGGTACCTGTGGAAAGTGATGTTTTTTTTCTTTATTGATGTGACTCAATAATATGACAGACAGAAAGTTTTATTTTGTGATTTTTTACTGTCTTTATCATTGAAAATGAAAATTTGTTTATTCAAGTTGAAAAACCATTATATCGAAAAGCATTATCTATTTTTGCTTCCAGACTTTTGTGTAGGTAGTATATTTTAATGACATTCTAAACAACAAAATAAGAACAGTAATTATGGATACTTTGATTTAAGAGGGAAATACCCTTTGATGTTTTATTAAATACTTACATACAACTGTAATTATAAAAGTAAAGTAAAAAAGGAATGTGTTGGTCGACTATTTACCTTTTAGTGTCTTTAAAAATTAACATAAGTTTAATACAGTTTTGTTTAAATGTCATAATGAAGGCCACAGGGCTTCTCTCAGTTTTTTATTAAAAAAAATATAACGTGTCTCTTTTCACTATATTCATAACATATTTCATCAAAACGGGTGCGATAAAAAAATTAAAAGGTTGAAGACATAATCGGCTAAGTTACTTTCAAATAGACTGTTGCTAAAAAACAGACTAAGGGTTGATTCAACGACGAGAAGAACATTTTATACTGTTTTAAACTTTCATGATTTTCACTCATATTTATGTATATGCGGGACTTAATCACGGTATTTGCAACGCGGCCGAAACGTCAGGAGGTGATTAAAAATTCCGTGATTAAGTCCCGCGCAGTTTTTTAGTCTTGAAGAAAGTCGTTCAATGATAATAAGTAAACCCCACATTAACAAAACTCGTGGCCATTTTCTAACTTATTTTTTTAGATTTTGAGTTAGTAGGTGTAAAAGTGGCAGGTTGCGAGCCTGTCGCCTAAAATATAACTTAACCTTTTTCCTTAGTTGAATCTTACGACGTCGGCGGAAAAATGGAAACGTGCTATTCTATCCCGACACCACACAGGTGGAAGCATTTGCGTTGCCTATTGCAAAATCATTTGACATGGGCAAAGTAAGACAAGCTTATGGTTTTTATTTGAATCAACCCTTAATCATTATAAACATCCCATACAAGCAACAAATTAAATTTAAATACTCCAGCCATTAACCATCCTTCAAAACCAAAGTTTGAGACGGAACAGAATTTGTATTGCTTTTTACGGTCGATTACTCGTGGCGACATGGAAAAAACCCTTAAATAAGCTTAAAGGCTCTGGGAATTTTGGTCGTTTGAGGAAAATGCCTTCCCTTGTGAGCCTCATTAATTAATTCCTCCGCCGATCCTGATAAATAAGGGTATTTGAAGTCTTCCTAAATTTTTTCTGACTTACGCTTTTTTTTCTTCATCCTTTTATTGGTATCAAAGGGAAGGTACGACTCGCGTTGTGGTGGAATGTTCGGGGGTTTTTTTTTCAGGGTTCCACGCAAAAAGTAAGAAGAAGAGGAAAAAAGAAAGAAAGACGTAGTCAGGGAAAAGAAAAAGGAACAGGATACAAGATCACTTAATTATCCATCTGTGTATCTGGTCGTGTGGTGTCGGATTTAGAATAACACCTCTCCATTTCTTACGTGGATGTCGTAAAAGGTGACTATGGTAATAGGTTAAGGTGTATTTTAGGCGACAGGCTAGCAATCTGTTGCTATCATACCTGCCAACTCAAAACCTAAAAAGAATGCTACATGTGCCCATGAAACGTGCAATGGTCCTGGTTTTGCCTACGTACCGTTTCATGTGCTCTGCCTACTTCATTTCGGAAGCTTCGCAGCCACTTGTGGCTAATTTAGGGAGTACAGACTTGATTGTATATGTGTAGAATCACAAAAGTTGAATACATTGTATACCTTCACCTATTTCCTGAGTTACCTCTTAATAGGGTTTTTGAACATTTTTGAAATATATTTTTAATAAATTCTTCATTATGTAATAAACACGATATATTAGTATTTCCGGATTCTTGTCTGTATTAACAAAGAAAATAAATATTAAAGTTCAAATTCTCAAACTCACGCCAAAAACGGTGTTTGACGTCAAATGCAAGTAAACAAAGGCACCCCACAAAGAAGCTGTCAAAATTGTCATGTCAAATTATCAATGTCCACTTTGACCACAGATACCTTTCATGGTATGTGACGTCATCAATCAATCGCAAGCGTTTCAGTCACAGATACATTATTAACGAATATTAGAAATTAATAGAACAAAATACTCTAAAAATGCATAATATTTTGAACAAAAGAAAGTGAAATATGTTTAATTTTCCTATAATCTGTTAGGATGGCCACAAATTATAGTTTATTTTTACTGTTGTCAAAGACCCTATTCAATCTACAGAAGAAATTCAAAAGTGTAATTCTGAACACGACACCACACACATCGGAAACTACCCTCCAATTATAACACAGAAATGTATAATCCAATCATAAATTTTAATTGTCAACCAAAAGGTATTGGCCCAAGTTTCTGTTCCATGCAAAAGTGAACCGTTTAATAAAGTTCGCCGCCGACGATTACCGCGATCTCTCTATTAAATTTAGAAACTTAAATTGAAGGTGAATTAGAGTGACGTCTACTGAACAGTAGGACTTGGAAAAGGATTTTTTTGTAACGAGCCAAGAAAGTCGCTTGGTTCAGATCATATTTTTATTTTGATGATTGAAACTTTTTGTCACATAAAACACAACTAACACAACAAATAAAATCGATCAAACAGCAAAGGAAAACAGTGTTTGGAAATACTGTTAGTTAAAAATAAAAGTCATAACAATCGATTTGTTACATTTTGAAATGTGTTACATAAAAGTGAGTTTTTTTTTAATTAATCATTATGCATCTGTAATTTACTTACTACACACCTACCTTAAAGAGCTTTTTTTGTCAAATAGAATACTTTGCTTAACATTTAAAGGTTAAAATATATCTGTTAACTTTCGAAAAAACACTAACGACAGTAGTTAGTTTTAATGGCTTTAAATTGCGTCAACTGTAGTTAACTTACCCGTAGCAAAGGTCTTTAAATAAGGATTACCCTCCCCTTAAACACTTAAGGGTAAAGCGCCTACCCGGAATACCAAAACCCTTTTGTGCTGAATTGCTGTGCTATTGGCCCGTGGGTACTTTTAATCAAAAATAAGTACAAACTTTAACATTGTATGTCAAATTGAAATCGCTCTTAGTCACAAACCATGTTAGACTGAAAATATTTTTTAAAAATGACCGTCATTCAAAATAAGAATTCTTGGCTTTTTATAAGTCTACGAGTGTTATTTTACCATAAGTTGCTTTGGCGTTTTACCAAAAAAAAGCTTTTGAAATGCATACATACAATCACGCATCTATTACCAAATAGGGTAGGCAGAGCACACAAAACATGACCCACACAAAAAACCATGGCTATTTCACGCTTCACGTCCACTTCTAGCATAATTTTAGTTTAAAAAACAGATGGAAGAGACACAATAGTGACAGGTTGCTAGCCTGTTATCTAAAACATACCTATACCTTTTTCCTTAATCGCTTTATACGATGTCCATGGAACACACATGCTTTTAAAATAGTTCTAGAATAGCGTCAGTAAAATCCCGGGAAATCGCTACCGTAAAAAACACAGCAAAATTGAGTTTTTTACATAACACACAAAGCCCAATCACGCTTAACTGTCAGCAGTGATATTCAAAAGCCAAACTCGATTAACGATTTTCGGAAAATCGCGCAAAATGTCACATGCCCGTTTCCAGTTCACGTCACTCCGCTAATGCTCATTTTTAGACATATTTCGCATGAAAGTTCCCGAAGCTGACTGGGACAGTTATTTTTTTACGAGACGTCGCTTGATGGGGTCCTATTAAAAGTTGGGCCTCTTTATTAAGTCGCATGCGAAATGTAATGCCAGTCTTACACAGTAGGTCTTGAGAATAGTATAACGTAGCTACTTTGCAGTGTCGACGAGTTCTGGAACACTTCTCTATAAAATAAGTTACGATAATGTTAGATGAGATGTGATGGGGATAGGTGAGGCGAGGCGAAGCAAGACGAGGCAAGATGAGACGAGATGTGGTGAGATGAGATGAGATAAAATGAGGTGAGGTGATGATATGATGTTAGCTGATGTGATGTAGAGATAGGTGAGGCGAGGCGAAGCAAGACGAGAAAAGATGAGACGAGATGTGGTGAGATGAGATGAGAACTAAAACGAGAAATAAAAACTCGCCCTTGCTTGGCTTAAAGGTGGATTTAGCACTTCATTGTGTACCCCTGTTCTGTGTAAACCAGGCTTTATGTTTTGGGCAGCGGATGAAATCTATCACTCGGTATTTCCGGGAAATGCATGAATGTACGATATTAGGATTATTGGATGATTTATTATCGTATTATCCTTTTCATCTGACAATGTTTTGTTGCAAATATCCGAATACCTGTTGAAGTATGAAAAAGTTTTTACTTAGTGGTTTCGCTGACAACTTTCATAGTGTGGTGTAGGGTTTGAATTAACACCTCTCTATTTCTTCCGTGAATGTTGTTTAGAGGTGACTAAGGATGTAGAATAAAGTAGGTCACTATTATACCTGTCACTATTATACCTGTTTCGTCTATGTTTAAAACTAAAATTATCTACAAGTTTTTTTTAGTACTGTACTTAAAAATTGTAATATATTTGTAATAGGTAAATTAAATACTACATCACACCACGGCTATTCTATGTTTCAAGGCACTGCTAGTATATTTGAGATTCTAAATTAATAGGCACGATAGTGACTGGATGTTAGTCTGTTGCCTAAAACATACCTAAATCCATTTATTCCTAATTTTTACGACGTCCAGGAAGAAACGGAGAGGCGTTATTCTTAACTCGAAACCATAATGTTATGTAGATACGTAGCAAAACTAATTAATTAATTTTCTAATTAAAACGCACTTAAATTATAGCAGCGTATTCAATATCGCAAAAACCTCGTTCCCATTCGAACCCCATTGATGCCTTATAACCGGTTATTAAACGTGAAATGACGGAATATCACAATTTGCTTTACATTGCGGGCTGCATAGAGATAAAGCGACTCTAGCACCACTATGTCAAAGCGACGTAAGTCACGCTACTGTTCTACATTTTCTGTCTGTGAACTTGGGTTCCCAGGCATAACATCTGCCCAAAGAGAGATCCCTCTGTTTGGAGTCTTCCCCACTTTGGTGGCCCTCGACTATGGACATTATTTAAAAGCAACCTTCTTAGACCTACATCATGACAACGCTGTAGTCTCACAGGTAAGCTAGACTACTAGTATAGCATAAGGAGAAGTCCACTCTCCAGTTTAGGCACGCTCCAAAGGCGAAACGTCATGAAACAAGTACGAGTCGGACTCCGTACCAAAAATAGCAAAAAATACGTTTTTAGTATAATATTTATCATAATAATAATTATTATTTTGATTTTACTATTTGTTGTTATAGCAGCAACAGAAATTCATCATCTGTGACAATTTCAGCTCTCTAGCTGTCAAGGTTCGTGAGATACAGCCTGGTGATAGACGGACAGACAGCGAAGTCATAGTAATAGGGTTCAGTTTTTACCCTTTGGGTACGGAACTCTAAAAATGATATAGTTAATGATAAAGTTAGCCGCAGCAATGTACACCAACTTCACAATACTTCTCCTTTTCCTCCAAAGGCCTAATAAGATTTCGTACAAAATGATTGATCATCTGCCGAACCGTTCTCTTGGCGGGGATTGTGAATCGGTCGTTGTAAGGTATCTTATTAATAAGGTATAATGGTCGTATTGTGTTGCCATAAATAAGATGCTGCTGCTGTGCTAGTTTGTTAAATTAAGGATACCAAATCACTAAGAACGTGGAACACATGGGAGACGTTCTCAGTCTTCTGTTCATTCCTAGATTAAAAAGTATAATACTGTCATTACGTAGGAATTAACGACAAAGAAATGCAAATGAACCGAGAAAGCTGAATTTTTGATATGATGTAAGGAATACCCAAAAAAGCTTAACTTGAAATTGTCGACCAAGATTTCCTATGTGGGTTTTCCGCCATCTTGAAAAAAAGGTTAAGATTGGTTTTTAGACAATAACTCGGCTATCTGACAAGAAACGATAATTCTGTGAAGGAATTTTTTGTAGCTCTTTTTATTCTCTATAATTTATGCATAAATACATTTTGCGTAACATGCATATAACATTCTTTTATAGAATGCAGCGATTTATCCAAATGTTCTAGATATCCTTAACAAAAACCACAGTTCACTTCAATCAGTTGATTAAACTCTCTCCCATACTAATTCACATGTTTTCTTTGACGGGCGCCATTTGCAATTCTAATACGAGGCGTCTTGTCCGAACTTGTCACGGGGATTCATGGCCCTCAATCGAGGGGACGAAGGGGTAAAATGGAGGTTAATTGGGCTGTCATTTTGTAACCGACGCAAAAAGAGAGGGTTGTGAGTTTGATGGCAATGTTTCTGTTTGTGGTAACTCAAACATCAAGCAAAAGAGGTATGTCAGTAAAAGAGATATGTAAATTAGTCTCTGCCTACCCCTGTGGAAAAGAGGCGTGATGTTATGTATGTATGTATCTCAAACATCTCTTCTGTCTATGTGGTGTCGAATTTAGAATATCACCTCTTCATTTCTTCTGTGTCGTAAGAGGTGACTAAAGATATATTTTGAGTGACAGGCTAGCGACCTGTTACTATTATGCCTGCCAATTCAAAACCTAATAAAGTATGCTAGGAGTGGCCGCTTAACCTGAAATAGTCATAGCTTTGTCTATGTACCGATTCATGTGCTCTGCCTACCCCATTAGGGAATGTAGTATGTATAGAGAAACGCACAAACAATCCCACAAACAATCGCGCATATACGTCACAAGCTCGCACCGACCGCATGTTCCAAATTTGAAATAAATATTATTTTCTTTTTTCAATCGTAATCTGTTATAAGATGTTCTGAATTTGAATGTAACTATAATATCGATGTCGATTTTATAAAGAATACTTTATAATGCTATCACAGTACATACCTTTTGTAATGAAATCCATCTTTATAGTGTCTTCTGAACGTATAGTAGAAACATTAAGATTTCGATGTAGATATAGTAAGTTAAGTTGATTTTAAGTCATGGTAAAACTGGGAACGGTAATTTTTCATGCTGGCAATAAAATCCTTAACCCCTATATGTCTACAAGGTTTTATGACATGTCGCAAATGTGGCATAAAACAAAAGTAACGAATAACAAGGCAGTAAACTGGTACTTATAAAAATTACCAACCTATCTTTGCGGGTGGATGAATTTCGAACTAAGCGCTGGCGTTCCCATTTCATAGGAATACGAAGACAGTAGCGCCACTTTTACTCGTAACGATAAGTTTGTATGAGCGGGTGCTTACAAAAATGTCCAAGTTATTGCTTGCGGGTGGGTGAAATGTGAACTAGGAATGTTACGTACAGTTTTCTATGAAATGTGTAGACAGTGGCGCCATCATAGTGACAAGAGGTAAGTTTGTGGCCACACCTAACTTGCGTTTTGATCGTTTGTCATGTTTATTGTTTGGAAAAACTTGATATTTATTGTTACGAAGGCAATATAGAAGTTACTCTAACATAATGAAGTAATTTCTGGCCAGGTAGTGTTTTAAATTAAGAAAAAAAAGTGAAAAAAGTAGAGTCACCTGACAGCGATCACCAATCATTGCATGCGATTTGACAGTTATTTTTTGGTTGTTACCTGTCATGCTAGAAATTGAATAGCTCCTTTACGGCATAATTAGCTAGTAAGTTGGTGGTAGCGATTCATGCGAACCCTACACCATGAGACTCAGTCACCGGCATCTAATTCGGCAAGATTTCTATAGTGTAAGTTCGAGCAACACTTTTTCCATGACGAAACTATCCGTGAACTACTTATAACCTTGCCAAATAAGGTGCCGAGAACTGTAGTCATAATGATAAACTCATAATTATTATTTAACCGATTTGTGGCCTTTCATCAAGCCACGTGTTTTTGGTATTGATCTCAGAATGTGTTAGAAATACAAACATATATCACGCCTGTATTCCCAAATCGGGTAGGCAGAGCACACAAAACGCTACACAGACAAACCATGACTATATCACGCTTCGTGGCCACATCTATCACTTTTTTTAGCTTTTGAGTTGGCCGGTATTATAGTGACTGGTAGCTAGCCTGTCGCCTAGAATATACCTTAACCTTTTTCCTTAGTCGCATCTTACGACATCCACGGAAGAAAAGGAGTGATGCTATTCAAAATCCGACATGACACAGAATAGTGTTAGAAATTATTATAGTAAAACATGAAACACTATTTTACAAAATGACTTACGTAATAAAAGTGATAGTTCCATTTTAAACTGAGTTCCATCTTGCATCCGAATAAAATCTGAAGCTTAATCGTAGAGAATCAGCTGCGCTCCGAAACAATCTGCTACGGCGTAGACAATCCGTAGCAGTACCTACGAGGCGTAGCAGCTCTACGAACTCTGGCTTCGAGACACAGAATTATATCGGAATAGATGACTCAAGTGTATGTACTTCGCGTGCCAAAAGGGAGCCAAAAAGGAGAGCAATGCTCTTCCTTTGACGCGATTTCATTTAGTTTTGTACCACTTAGATTAGGTTTAACTGCCTAGAGACAGGACTTCAATAAGGCGGCATCACCTTTGAATCGGTTTCACTCGTACTGTCTATTCTCTATTCTCATCACTAAAGCGCTCATGTGACGTTACAGTAGGTAGAGAAAAAGTGGCACGCTTGGTTTCCATAGAAATACAGGAACTCGCGGTGTCTATTTCGATAAAAGTCTGTGCTTCGAGGATTACGTGAAAGTCAGATGGCTTAAATCAATACGTTTTGAATACGGGGAATTGTCTTTTGTTCGAACAAAAGAAGTCTAACGAATGCGATTATTCGGGAGACTATATTAATACTAGCTTTCCGCCCGCGGCTTCGCCCGCGTGGATCTCGGTTATATTGCGGTATAAAGCAAAACTATAAAAAACTTCTCGTTTCAAATGACACACAGCGCCATCGATCTATCATCCATCGATCGGTCATCGATCGATATCGATCTATCAAGCAAACTATATTTTTGTTTTCCCTCGGGAACATCAATTTTTCCCGGATAAAATGTAGCCTATTATTTAATCCGGACTTCTGTCTTTACGTCTGCAAAATTTCAAAGCAATCTGTTCATTAGTTACGGCGTGAAAGCGGAACAAACAAACAAACAAACAAACAAACTCACTTTCTGACTTATAATATTAGTAAGGAAGTAAGGATTACCTACGTTGACATACATAACGTACAATCTGCGTTCCCAATGGGGTAGGCAGCACACGCAACGTGATAGGTAAAACTAAAGCTAATTTCCGGTTGAAGTACAACTTTAGGTTTGAAAACAGATTTAGAGTTATAATAATGACAGGTCGCTAGCCTGTTACCTAAACCATACCAAAACCTATTTCCTTAGTCGCCTCTTACGACATCCATGGAATATAATGGTGAAAGTAAACACTAGACCTAGAGTACAGTCAACCAATTTGATTCCTAGGCCACTATAGAACTTTGTCGCATGGACAACGTCAACGACTTCAAATAATGACAACGTCGGTGCGGGTCAAACAATTATCAACTCTCCAATTACAATATAGGCCGTGATAGCCCAGCGGTTCGACATGCGGCCTCTCAAGCAGAGGGTCGTGGGTTCAAACCCCGGGCTCGCACCTCTGAATTTTTCGGAATTTATGTGCGATATCGAATTTGATATTTATCACGAGCTATTCGGTGAAGGAAAACATCGTGAGGAAACCTACTCACAGCGACGAAGAAATTCAACGTTGTGTGTGAAGTTCCCAATCCGCACTGGGCCCGCGTGGGAACTATAGCCCAAGCCCTCTCATACTGAGAGGAGGCCTGTGCCCTGCAGTGGGACGTATATGTATAGGCTGATGATGATGAATCACAATATGAAATAATCGTAAAGAGTTTAAACGTTTTATAGCTCCAAGTCATGAAATTAAAAAGAAAGTTTGACAGACAGACAATGACAATTCCAGTTAACCTTCTTTTATACGCAAGTGTGACAGAGAAACAAATAGACGATACTCTTTCAGTGAAGTTTTGTCAGAAAAGTATTTTTAGATTTCATCCCGATATCTATGACATGAAAGTTATTGATACCTAAACAAACTCCTTTTCTATTGATTATCGATGACACATTTTTGAAAAAGTTAAGATGTCATCACGACATGCGTAATGCAACAATCAATGTCACAGAAGATAATCAAATAAATTTATTACGACATAGTTCTACAGTGGCCTAGGAATCAAATTGGTTGACTGTACCTGAAACCAACGTGGATGTGTGAAGTAAGCGAAAGATGAGCTGCTTACACCACTACACTCTGCGCTCTGATGGAAAAAGGTATATAATGTACTACTTAAAATCCTACATCTATTATGTATGTATGCTGAACTATCTCTTCCGGCTGACCTTCAAGTGATTGAAAAAACATGTGAAATTAAAGTAGACACACATAAAGAAAGTTGAAAAAAACAAATTCCCATTATACACACTATAATAAATCTGGACATAAACATGCAAGTTCATAAAACACACATACCACAATATACATTAATTACATGATAGACTAAAATAATAAATATTGATATTATAAATGCCTACATGATGCTATTAAAATTAATATCAGTTATTGCAAGCTAAAACCAACAACAGTATTAAAAGGCTATTATTAAATTAAACACATTCCAATAATTTTAACAATGTAGTCTTCATTATGCATTACAATAAACGGGTTAAACAGGAACAAATTTTACGCTAAAACATACCTATTTTATGGAGCTACAAAATCAACATATCTTTGACAACCTCGTATAATTGGCGGAGTGCCAAATATAACCTTTACATGAAGGGAATAAGATTGTTTTTGCAAGTACTACATCAAGCTGCAAGTTGATAACGTCTGCTGAGTCTTATTTTGAAAATGTCAAGTGATATAGAAGTAATATGAAACTGAGATTAGTATGCCGTGTGGTGTCGGGCTTAGAATTACACCTTTCCGTTTCTTCCGTGGATATTATAAGAGGCGACTAAGGAAACAGGTTGAGGTATATTTTTAGCGAAGGGCTAGCAACCTGTCACTATTATGCTGGGGCAACACTAACGAGAAATGCCATTAATTATCGCGACAGTGAACGTTAACCGTAGGTGTAACCACTTCTTAACGCGATAATTTGACAACGGCGTTAACATTGCTGTTTGGCGTTAGGCGATAGCTGAAGTGACGGTACATCAAAGAGATTAACGCGAGAATTTATGCGATGAAGCGGCCATACTACGTTTTCTCTTGCTTGAATTGAAGTAAATTCAACGCCGTTTTTATCGCTAATAATGAGCATTCATGTTGACCATTTAAGTGTAGCCACCTACTTTTAAAGCGGTAAAAATTATCGCTATAATTATCGAGATAATGGGCATTGACGTTAAACGTTAATGTGGCCCCAGCATTATACATGCCAACTCTAAACCTAAACATGTTAGAAGTGGCCACGAAATAATCATGCTTTTGTCTATTTCACGTTTTGTGTGCTCTGCCTACCCCATTTGGGAATACAGGTGTGATGATCTATTTATGTATGTGTATGTATGATGTTTGTATTTTACTCAGTTTGTGCAGTCTATTGAATTTTAGGATAGTTTGACGATTTGTTTTTGAAACGTATTTTATTTTTATCTACACTAATATTATAAAGTCAAAAGTCAAGGCTCCTCCTGAATGTGTGCGGTGTTGTATGTATTCTGGTTAGTGTTGGTAGTGCATGTAGGTTTATGTATTTAACAAGGAGTATATTAATTTTAATATTTATTAGTCTATTATGTATTGTACTATGTGTACTTTTATGTATTTGTATATGTATGTATATCTAGATTACTAGAATGTATTTATTTATTTTAGGTTAACGGCTTTGTTTCTTTCTCTCTAAAATTTCTTTGTGTGTCTACTCTAATATCACATGTTTTGTCAATCGCTTGAAGGTCAGCAGGAAGAGATCCCTTAAGGGATATGTTCGCCTTTGTACTTGTGTTTTGTTCTGTACTTGTTAATTTGTCATGTTTATTTTGTACAATAAAGAGTTACATACATACATAAAGAGGAAAACTTTGTTTGTTTGTATGTTTGTTTGTTTGGTTGTAATGAATAGGCTCAGAAACTACTGGACCGTTTTCAAAAATTCTTGCACCATTCGAAAGCCACATTATCCACGAGTAACAGGCTAAATAAAAGATCTAGTCGGGGTGTTTTAGGCGATGAGCTAACAACCTGTCACTTCAATATCACGTTTTACCATCTGATTACCCTGAAATTGCTAATCGTGACACTGGATTTTTGAATTCATGTGCTCTGCCTACCCCTCTTGGGAATACGGGCTTGAGGATAATGTATGTATGTATGTAAATTATTATCGTATCTGCTTAGTCTGTGACAAGCTTTAATATCGCCTAGACATTACCGCATAGTGACCAATAGACGGTAAGGAACGGACGCCTAGATGGTTCGTTTAATATATTATGAGCAAGGAACCCTCTGCCTGTATCGGACAGGCTGTCCCAAACGTGTTATAACATTTATACCGGCTGACGAGGTAATTACATGAAAATGTGGTTTTTATATTGACTATTCGCTATTAGGGTACCGATATTAAACTGTGGGAAACCCTTTTTGGTGTGACTTCGTTTAACTTTCCTTTAAAAAAAAAATGAGATTAACGTATTTGAATGACGCGTTTGCAAGCTATTTGTAAAAAAAAAAGTTCCTATTTCAATTTTTTTTTGTTACGTACCGGGTTACAAGTTTTGATGTAATTTAAACTGCAGCGCTATTGTCTAACTAATACACCAAAAATCTACATCATTTTTAATATGACAGTTGAGATCAAAAATCGCTTTGAAATTGATGCATTTCAAGACGAACTGACACTGAAACTGACAAATTAAAAACGATTTAGATGGTGCAATAGCGCTAGACTAAACAAATACAGTCCGAAAAAGGAATTATGTATCTAATCGCCATTGAGTTATTGTACCTGGGTGAATATTCGGGCGTTTGAACCGCTGTCATTATTCTCAACACTTTTTTTCCAGATTTCTTAAGAAATTGGTACAATAAGTGTGTTATATAGTGTCTGTGCCTTATAGACAGGTACACACTAGACTATCTCAAATAATCTGATAGAAAAAGTGTTGAGAATAATGACAGCGGTTCAAACGCCTGAATATTTACCCACCTACATTAAATTTATCAGCAGAAAAACACGTCAAACAAACAAAAAAAAAAGATAGAGTACAGGGGCAGTTTTCCCTGTACAAGCCGACTTTCGAGACACAAAGACGACACTTTAATTTTAAGACCAACAAAAAACAGTAAACTTATTGAAACATACCCACATTCACGTAATATTCACAACTTGTTTTCCTTCATCGCGTCTTCCGACATCCACGCAAACGGAGAGGTATTATTCCAACCGACACCTAAAAAAACTTGCAGCATATTGTTTAACTTAGGTCTAGTTAGTAATAAAGTTTACAAACTACATTTTCACTTGCCTAATTAATTAGATTAACACCGCAAGTTGCAAAGTTTCCTTTTTCTCGGCTAGTTGGGGTTTCAGCTACAACCATACAACGAATTGCTTTTGGCGTTAACCCCGGAATAGTAAAGTTCTTTGTTTAAAAGCGGAGTTTCAGTTAAAATGGCAGGTGGGATTTTCAGAGGGTTTTTGGATTAAGGGTCCATTTAAGCGGGGAATATATTTTTGTCTTGGAATAAATCACTGGGAAGGATTCTACTTTTTTTTTGTTTGAAAAAAAAACTCGTGAGTTAAGAGTGACTTTATAGAAGACTTAATTTCAGTAAGGTGTTGGGCTTACAATAAAACCTCTTTGTTTCGTGGATGTCGTAAGAGGCGACTAAGAAAATGCGTAAGGTATTTATGCGACAAGCTAGCAACCTGTCACTATCTTTCATTAATGTTTTAACCTAAAATCATGGTAGAAGTAGCTACGAATCGTCTAAGTAGCGTTTCTGGATCTCTGCCTAACCAATATGGTAATACAGGCGTGATGTATGTATGTAAATTAAATAAAAGAGGTATAGCCCCCGTCCTGTATTGTCCCGTGTAGTGCCGGGTTAGAATAGCACCTCCCCCTTTCTTCCCGTGGGTGGCGTAAGAGTCGACTCTGGGAAAGGGTTAGTGTATTGTGGGCGATGGGCTAGCAACCTGTCACTGCAATATCACGTTTAACCATCTGGTTACCCTGAAATCGCTAAAAGTGGCACTGGATTTTTTAATTCATGTGCTCTACCTACCCCTCTTGGGAATACAGGCGTGAAAATATGTATGTATGTACAAAAAATGTTTTATTCTAAACCCGACACCACACGGTCTAGTAATAAGTTCAATCCAGCCAAGACTTCAATACTACCAGACAGAAACAAATGAACTACCGAAGTCAAACATCGACTATAAACTATCGATAATCGATACGTTACATCGTGTATTACGTACAGTAATTCAGTTACACATTGAAAGTCGAATGCGGACGGACGCCATTTGCAATGCAGATGTTTTAAATCTACAATCAACAAGAATGGGATAAAATTAAGTCAATAGGCCGACTAAAGAATACCGCGGAGGCAAAAGGATATTGTTATACCGGGGATGAATTTATAATGGATGGGTCTAGGGGTGCCCAGTTGCTGTCGGATGTTTAAAAGTATACAAAGACTTGAGCCGCAAAAAATACTTATTTATATGACATAAAAACAATAAAGTCTATGTTCTCAAACAGGGTAGGCAGAGCACACGAAACGTGACCGACAAAACTATGATTATGACTTTTTCATGCTTCGCAGCCACTTCTAACATAGCTTTAGGTTTGGAAACAGATGGAAGAGGTATAATAGTGACAGGTTGCTGGCCTGTCGCCTAAAGCATTCCTAAACCTCTTAGTAGCGTCTTATGACGGAAGAAATGGAGAAGTGTTATTTTATCCTGACAAGACACACACAGGTTATTTTCATGACTGCTGCATAATAAAACGCATTGCGAACATACGAATCTCTAGTATTTTAATACCTAATACGTTTATACCTAAATAGAGTATTTTGAAATAACGATATAAATATTCAAAGATAATAACATTCATATAGCGTACAAAAACGTCTAAAATGGCTGCAATACGGTATTCCAAAAACAATTGCGCATCGGCGTCACAGGCTCGCACCGCCAGCTACGCCGACCGCGTGTTCCATAGATAATTGTTTTTTTTCTTTCAGTTCTCGTCTGTTTTAAGAAGTTCGAAATTTGAATTTTAACAATTTTGTAATAATTATAAACACTAAGGTAAACGTGCCTGTGCTCGACACCGACCCAATACTTGGCACTTGCAACCTTATGTCATAGTAAGACAGGTGACAGATGGGTATCATCTATTGGGCGTTGAGGTGTCGAGCATTGGTACTTTTACCTTATTGTTTCCACAGATTACACAAATTCCTTAATGAATTTTGCTTTTTGCGTTTGAACATTATACTTAATAGGTGTATTATTTTTTGGACAAAGATAAAAATCGTCTAAACCTTGACATTTACACCATCGTAAATCCACTCCAATCCTCCGAAACAATACACAATTGACCCAAAAACGCGTCAAAACAATTTAATGAAAGAGCGAGCGATAACTAAATAGGCCCCTCTCATCCGGCCTACAAGGGGGCTATTCGATAAATTGAAAGAATAATTCATTTTTCCGCCCCATGGAACATGAAAGAGTTCGCTCGTCGCCCCGAGGCGGTGGAGAATTATACGGGAGTGTGTTGCGGCTAGAACAGCTGCGTTTCAACGATAAAATTGTATACTCTTTATTTTAGAATGACAATTTCAATAGACATAATTTGAAGTTATCTCTGGAATCCAAAGGTGAAACTGGAAATTACTAACGCAAATAATTACACTATAGGATCGGGTGTCAAGTTCCCCAATTGGGGTTGGTATTATAATAACACGGGTCCATTACGTAAGTATTTTCTCCATGGATAATTAATGTCGTAAGAAGCGACTAAGGAAATATGTTAGCACTGTGATCAAGGAGATTTTTTGGTTCAATAATAAAGCAAATGGTTTAGTATTGGGTATAGGATTGTTTATTTCCCATTTGGTGTCGGGATTATTAAAACACCTTTCTATTACGTAATTTTTAAATCCATTAATAAACTAATGTTGTAAGAAGTGACTAAGGAAAAAGGTTACATATTTGTCACTATTATACCTCTTTTGTGTTTCTTAAATGTTTTTGCCTGTATGTACATGTAACGTTTTTTTGCCTACCCCGTTTAGGAACATAGACAAGCTGACTTAAAAAAAGTTAAGCATGACGCCAAGTAATTTGTCCACAGTTTACCAAGATTCAAGCCTATGACAGCATTATGAGGACGGTAGAGCGACCTACCAATTTTAGTTGGTCTAATACCGGAGAACAAAGTAAACAGGCGCTGCATTTCACCAGACGTGAACGTCCGAAACCACGTCCCGTGTTTTTCACGTCACCGTTTATCGTTTTAAAATCACTACCGTAGTCCGCGTTCATAGATTTTTTGTGTATCTCCCGTTTTTGGAATCCAGTTAGGGTTTAAGTTCTGCAGAAGTGGAAATATTTGTGTTCTTTATTACCTACGTTCGGGATTTCCGATCTTTATTACGTTCAGTTTCGCTCTTCGGACTTTTTTTTCTTTAGTACTCGCTATTGATTAGGGTTCGATTTTTTGGAAAAAGAGAGATCTTTCTCTCATAGGAAAAATACATTCCCATGTGGTAACAAATATATAAATCCATTAAGTAAACAGTGTTAATTTCCTTACAGGAAAAGGATATTTTATTGCGTCTAACAAGGTAAGTATATAATTATACCAAAAATTCTAGCCTTGTATGCAATGTCTATTTTTTCTGAGTTTCTCAGACGAATGAGTACAAAACAAAACAAAACGCTACTATTACCAGGGTAATGGGTTAAATACAGCCTGCAACTTTCTGTGGACTTTAGTCCCCAGGCATAACATCTGCCTGGAGAGAAGTTTCTACACTACAGAGAAGAGATCTCTATATTAGAGAGAAGTCTCTGTTCGTACCTGAAGATCGATTAAATTTTGAGGCACCCTGTTGTACATACTAAACCTTTGGCGCTACTCGTAAACTCTGTTTACGCTGTTTAGACTTAGGTCAGCCTGAGACGGTACAATCACCTACATTTATACCTATCTTATACTTCAAATTTGGGTGGTGTCGTGTTAAAGTCCTTTCCAGTATTTTCTCCAATATATTCGCTACAAAGGAAGTATATTTAGGTATGTTTTAGGCGATAGGCTATTAACCTGTCACTATTATATCTCTTTTATCAGTTTTTATGCCTGACATTTTCGTAAAAGTGGCAATGAAGCCTGGAATAGTCATAGTTTTGGGAACAAAACCACTTCTGGCATAATTTTTAGGTTTTAATATAAGAAGTACTGTGAAAGGTTGATAGCCTATGGTTGCTAGTGTATGGAAATAGGTTCAGCTTTGTTTTAGGTGAAATAGTCGAAGTTTGGACTATGTAGTGTTTTGTACGTGCTCTGTTAACCCCATCCTGTGTTCTTCATGTCTGACTATCTTGTAAAATTAACCTTTGCCATTTCCAAAATTTGTGTTGTGTAACTTAATATAGTTCACAATTCCCAAGACCAAGACTTTTCTTTTGAGAATTTCCTTCCAAAGTCGTGCCTAAAACGGAGATGAGTACGAGGGAGTGAGGTCGCCTGTACACCAGCAAATATTTACGCTGCCCGTCGATGAATCCACTATTTCAGCTGAGCCTTGAATACATTGCGGGCCTAGTGTTTGCTGAATTGTTATGGTCTAAGTTAACGCGTAGATGGGTATCGCTGCGTTACAACAACCCCTTCAATATGTATTGTTACAAAATTGGGCAAATCACAATAACTTTGTAATGTTTTAAAGTTTTGCGATTCATTAAACATCAAACTACCCTGACACTCACTTACCAGATACATACATACATACATACTCTCACGCCTGTATTCCCAATAGGGGTAGGCAGAGTACATGAATTAAAAATTCCAGCGGCACTTTTAGCAATTTCAGGGTAACCAGATGATTAAACGTGATATTGCAGTGAAAGGTTGCAAGCCCATCGCCCACAATACACTAACCCTTTCCCAGAGTTGCCTCTAATGACACCCACGGGAAGAAAGGGGGAGGTGCTATTCTAACCCGGCACCACATGGGGTTCTAACCCGGCACCACACGGGGTTAAAATAGGTGTTGAATATTGAATTCCCATGTCCCTATCCTATACCTTTAAACGAGCAATTCTTGTATATATATTTATAAATATATACCAGCTATCTCGGAAACGGCTCTAACGATTT
>BHDV01052228.1:771347-782006 GCA_005406045.1 Adoxophyes honmai | reverse complement strand
GGGAAGAGAAACGCAGGGATAAGAGGGCACTACAGACCATAATCACTCATAACTCGACGAGTTATGGTCTGTGGTGCCTCTTACCACTGCCCTGCCCCTGAATTTCTCTTCCCTCACCTGATCTTATATTACGTTCGTAAAAAATGTTTGCGCCCTCTTAATCCGTAGCCCTTTACCTAGGAACCGCGGCAGCTGTTGCCAAACGCGCACTGTTGATATGTTTAAAACAATAAATGCTCAGAACGCGTTACGGATTTTTTTCATTACCACAACGCGTCGTTCGCGTTTTCATTAGAACCATAACACGAATTTCGCAAAATGACCACAACGCGGTGTAAGAGAGCTATTTTTCCGCTCTCTATGCGTTTTTGATCTTTGATCGTAACATACATAATTTAAACATAAAAGTATACAGAATATGAAACGGTTGAAACACCCGAATAATCGCACCTAAAATGAACAAACAGTGGAAAGTTAGTTTGTTTTGAAATAGTGACGCTGTCGTATCACAATCACGCTCACCTCTAATATCGTTTGCGATGCGACGTCGCACGAAGCGCGATCGACGCAGCCAGACGTATATCACAGGCGTTGTTGTAACACAGGGTACGCTCGGACAGAGACTACATACATACCGTCACGCCTCTTCCCCACAGCGGGAGGCAGAGACTGATGAATGATCCTGATATACCTCTTTTGCTGCATCCACATTCATTAATCTCCTCATACATGCTCGTCGGTTTCGGGTACTCTTGACCTGACCTTTTTCTAAAACGTCCGCGATTTGGTCACGGAACGTCCGTCTAGGTCTTCCCCTCCCACTGCACCCATCCACATTCCCCGTATAAATTTGTTTAGGAAAGTACTTTCTTTTGCTTTCATTACTCTCTTCATACATGCTCGTCGGTTACTAGTAGTCTTGACCTGACCTGTTTCTAAAAGGTCTGCGATTTGATTAAGGAACGTCCGTCTTGGTTTTCCCCTCCCAATGCACAAATCCAAAAATTTAGTAACTTTGTCTTATTGTTGGAGACTATGTATTGTTGTTACTTTTTCACACTTTGCTACTGAGATCCAAAATCAACTGTTGTGTTGTTATAAATTAAGATCATAATTATTATGAATGAAAAGTAAATAAAATAAGTTAAATTTTATATCATCCAGATTCAGTTGTTTAGGACATCAGAAATAATGAAATCACAGTGTAGTAATTTTATTCCACCACTAATAATTTATTAAAAAAATATTATTATAACGTTACCGTACAAACTACTCATCAAGACAATATGAAACTCATTGTTAAAAGGTTCACAAATAAGGCCGCAAAGTACCTATTCCTGTATTATACAAAATTTAGCAAATAATAAGTCCATAAATAAATTAAAAATCAGAATGGAGCTACGTATTAGACAACCTAGCATGCTTGTCGCGAGACAGAGATATTAAAATTTGTGTCACTTAACAAAGTTTTAGAAATTTCATAACATAAAAAACGTCGTTTAAAACTCTTCACGGCCTCACTGTTACGTATTTCATACTAAACATGATTTTCTGTGAAGTCTCTGGGTTTTCCGTACTCTGCATAGTCATGTGAAACGATGCGAAAAAATAATTTCCTTTCTACACTTGAACGTATGTAGCGCTCCTTGTGGGATGGGAAATTTAAACACAGTTTTGAAATAATCTTAAGCTGTGTTAGGAATCCTATCTTACGAAAATGTAATTTTCGATACGTGATTTCAAATTTCGAACTGTACTTTATTCCCGTCTATTCTAGGTATGTTTGTCAAATTTCTAGTCAGTTGAATCAAGAGTAGTTGCAGAGTTCTTTCTCGGAATTATTCAATCAGGTTTTTGTATTCCAATTCATTTAAAATCGTAAAAAAAAATGGTAAAAGAACACGCTTATAATACTTTAGTATTTACAAAGTAAACAGTTGTATACACGCAACATAAATTGCATTAGTAAACTAATTCTATTAACTTCTGAAAATTTTGTCAAAGAGGTTCAATTTTTAAGAAAAAAGTCAACATTACAATTTTAATGCATTATTGAGTATTCTAATTTTAAAATCGCTTTTAAAGAAAATTGATTGGGTCCACCGGGCTTCACGGAATGTTACAAGATTGCAAGAAAATTACAGTTACGTAAAGGCTCAGCTCCTCTCCTTTTAGTTTCATAACATATAAAGATATACCCATTTTTGAATTCATATGCTCTGCCTACCCCTCTTGGGAATACAGGCGTGAGAATATGTATGTATGTAGATATACCCGTGTGGTGCCGGATTAAAATAGCACCTCCCCCTTTCTTCCCGTGGGTGTCGTAAGAGGTCGACTCTGGGAAAGGGTTAGTGATTAGTGTATTGTGGGTGACGGGCTAGCAACCTGTCACTGCAATGTCATGTTTAACCATCTGGTTACCCTGAATTTGCTAAACGTGGCACTGGATTTTTGAATTCAAGTGCTCTGCCTACCCCTCTTGGGAATCCAGACGTGAGAATATGTATGTATGTATGTATAAAGATACAATATAACATTTGGTTTAATTTCAACTAAGGCTCCTAGCCGTGATAGCCCAGCGGTTCGAACTGTGGCCTCTCAAGCCGAGGTTCGTGGGTTCAAACCCCGGGCTCGCACCTCTGAATTTTTCGGAATTTATGTGCGATATCAAATTTGATATTTATCACGAGCTATTTGGTGAAGGAAAACATCGTGAGGAAACCTACACACAGCGACGAAGTAATTCAACGTTGTGTGTGAAGTTCCCAATCCGCACTGGGCCCGCGTGGGAACTATCGCCCAAGCCCTCTCATACTGAGAGGAGGCCTGTGCCCTGCAGTGGGACGTATATAGGCTGATGATGAAGGCTCCTAGCAGATGGAGTATTTAAAACGCACAAGTGACGCGCATTTCAAGACTTGCGTTTGCATACATTCGAACACGTGTAAAACGCGCGTGTGAAGCGCGCTCTCAACTTGTTTGAAGCACGTAAGAGGCGGTGGAAGGGCAGAGGAGCAAATCAAAACGTAGAAGCTACAAGCGACTATAACGCGTCTGTGACACTGTATCTGCACGTATACGCGCGCGAGACTCGCGTTCATGATCACCCTATGTGCTTAGGTATACAAGGTTGCGTTCGAATCGCGTTTGAAGCGCGTAAAAGCGCGTCATCTGCGCGTCGACTGCGCGTCGACCGCGCGTTTTAAATCGCCGTGTGCTAGGGATCTAAGAGGACATTATCTTCATTAATATTTAAACTATGTCACCTTTCGATTCTGTACCCACGCCATGTTATTATTATATTATGCTAGTACGGCATCTAGCAGTCAGTTGTTTTCCATTATAGTAAATTAAAGTTTTACGTTCACGGTTGTACAAAGTTTTAGAGCCACGAGTGTTATCTATTGTAACGTATTATTAAAAAAGATGGCATGATTTGAGTAGTCATGCCACGTTTGCCACAGTTTGTGAGAGGTTGCTAGCCTGTCGCCTAACATTATACCCTAACCTACATGTTATCCTTAATCACCTCTTACGACATCCGCGGAAGAAATGGAGAAATGAAGCTTTTAAATAAAGTTGCCTAATAAGGAAAAAATGCAGTAAAATATTAAGTCACAATATAATTTTATCATCAAAAAAACTTATTTTAAAACCACTCGAGACAGCAAACAGCGCCGTTTCCAATTTAGTAAATCACGCGAAAGTTTTTTAAATATGTAAATCAAATTTAATCTCAAAACGGAATTGAATGAGCAATCCCGTAGCAAATTAAATCTTTTTTCCCGAAAAGAACAACCTATCTACTAAAGGTTTTCCTTCGCCGTGTAAATACCGAAATTAAGTGCTTTGAGACATTTTCGCGGATTCCACTGGGTATTCCGGTGACAAGAGCTTTTCTGTACGAAAATAAGTCTTTAAAAAACTCGGTGGATTTTAATATTGGGAGAGAAATATTCAATGATTTCTCATAATCGTTTTCACGAGTTCGACGAGTGAAAATATTTCATTTTATAATTTGGAAAATTACTTTTTCTACGTTAAATAGTCCTTTCATTGCACGTTACTCTTTTATTCATCAACCCGCAGCGCTATCGTCTAATGCACCAAAAATCTACATCGTTTTTAATTTGACAGTTTCAGTGTCAGTTCGTTTTGAAATGTTTCAATTTCAATGCGATTTTCGGTTTCAACTACATACATAACCGTCACGCCTTATTCCCTGCGGGGTAGGCAGAGACAACAGAGCGCCATTCGCTTCTATTCTGATATACTTCTCTCGCTTCACTCACATTCATAACTCTCGTCATACACGCTCGACGGTTTCGGGTACGCCTAATTTGGCCTCCCTTTAGTACATCGTCGATCTGGTCGGTATACGTTCTTCGGGGGCGCCCTCGACCGACTCGCCCAAACACACTTCCCTGTAAATTTGCTTACATATCCTTGCTTCATCCATTCTCTCCACATGCCCAAACCAACGCAGCATACCCTTCTCTATCCTTGTTACAATACTCTCTTTCAGACCACACTTCTCTCTAATCACGCTATTACGCACCCTATCAGTAAGTTTGATACCACTCATGCTTCGCAAAGAACGCATCGGACATCGGTTTCAACTGTCAAATTAAAAAACGATGTTGATTTTTGGTACGTTAGACAAATATCGCTGCCGTACCCCAAGTGACGCCATTAACGAACAAAACACGAGTCACTCTCATCTGCGTTAATACGCATCAGTTGGATGGGAACTGAGACAGCGCCTCCCAGCGGTATGTTTATACAACTGTCGTGATCGACAAAGCAAGTAACATTCCCATACAGACTGATGCGTATTATCGTAGACGAGACTGTCTCGTGTTTTGATCGCAACGACGATATTTGGGGTACATATTATCGTAACTACGCACTAGGCGTCTTACTGATGCAGCAACTTTACTCATACTGTGCGAAGGCCCATTTTTCGGTTCTATTGTGTCACTAAGACATACCGTGTCTAATAGTTTTAAGATTTTTTATAGTTTTTGTATATTTTTATTTTTTTCAGGCCAGGTCAAGAGTACCCGAAACCGACGAGCATGTA
The DNA here is from genome assembly GCA_005406045.1 of Adoxophyes honmai. Taxonomy (NCBI): domain Eukaryota; kingdom Metazoa; phylum Arthropoda; class Insecta; order Lepidoptera; family Tortricidae; genus Adoxophyes; species Adoxophyes honmai. Next base: position 776,920 of record BHDV01052228.1, on the reverse strand, counting down.
TGAGGAGATTAATGAATGTAGATGAAGCAAAAGAGGTACATATGTCAGAATCGTAGCGAGTGGAACAAAGTAGTCTCTGCCTACCCCTGTGGGAAAGAGGCGTGACGGTATGTATACAGGGTGGCCCATCTAAAACGGTCAGTATGGGGAGATCCGAAACTATACGAGTTACGAAGATCTCTTCTTAGGAACCATGACATCGATTTTAATAAAAAGAAAAACTGCATTCATACATTTAAAAAAAATGTGTACTCAGTCCGGGAATCGAACCCGGTTGTTGTGAAAAAAAAAATACTGTTTCTATTTAGATACCGATTGTGTGGGTCTTAAGCAGTAAATATGTGTGTATAACATGATTTCTAAAATTAATAAAATGCATTGTTTCTACATGCTTTGATTTATTTTAGTAGGTGTTCGAAGTGACCACCGCGTTTCTCAATACCTACTACGTTTATAACTGTGATTACTCTGAACACCTACTAAAATAATTTAAAGCATGTAAAAACAATGCATTTTATTCATTTTAGAAATCATGTTTCTTGCACATATTTACTGCTTAAGACCCACACAATCGGTATCTAAATAGAAACAGTAATTTTTTTTTCACAACAACCGGGTTCGATTCCCGGACTGAGTACACATTTTTTTTAAATGTATGAATGCAGTTTTTCTTTTTATTAAAATCGATGTCATGGTTCCTAAGAAGAGATCTTCGTAACTCGTATAGTTTCGGATCTCCCCATACTGACCGTTTTAGATGGGCCACCCTGTATATGTTTTGTATTTTAGTGATGGTTTGAAGACCTTAAAACAAACATGTTTCGTTCTTTGTTTCTTTAGATGTTAAATTGTGGATACTGATGCAGATATCTGAAACATGAAGTCGGTAACACCTGTTTTTTTTTACCTCGCCTTACCCTGTTACACTGAGTCAGATGTTCCAACCATTTGACGTCATTCCGTTCTCTCATGAACAACTCGGAGTCCATACCTTTCAAGTTCCTTTGGACATTTCCCATCCAAGTTTAGTTCCTATCCTTCAATAATAAGCGCAATTCCCCACATTCTCGCAACTTCCATCTTGTTATAACAGTACTGACTCTGTATCGCGTTGGATCACCGAAACCTGTAAAAAATGAATGCAGCGCTCACATCATTAAAACTTCCATGATCCTTGGAGCGAGTAAATCGTTTCCGAAACTTTTAATAGCTCTTTTAGGACCCGGACTAAGGCGTTGTGATATAGCAAATTGCCATTTTTAGCCTAGAACACCCTTCTCCTAAAACGACATATCTCCTCTCCCTTACCATCTCAAACTAACCTCTAATCTCAAGTCATGGGAGCTAATTTCGTACGACGTCGAAGTCGATGTGTCCTTTTGGTACTTGAACGTGATCATGCGGATGTGTCGGAATCGAGTTTGACTGACAATCCGGTTTCATATGGATGATATTAACTTAATATTTGTGTTACGTTTTTGTATAAGTCGGAGAGACAGAAATTCTTAGCTGGAGTTCTTTGCCTACACGAAGAGATTCGTGTTATGGTGAAGAAAATGCTTAGCTTATTTCTTAAAAAAAAAACTTTACAAAAAATGTCTTTCACTTCGAAGCAATTATAAGGTTTGGTCACTTTCGTATTTAGAAATTGGAACTGCTGAACCAGTTTTCCTTGATTGGCAACATGGGTCTTTTAAGTACGAGGGAAACAAGAAATTCCCGCGTGTTTTAAATAATATTTTCGCCTAATACGAAGAAATTATATTCTAAACGGGAAATTCAAGTCTTCCTATACAAGTCTTTATTTGTATATACTGCGCCAATTTTGCATTTTCCGCGGAGAAATAATAAAGCTAGTCAGAAGTTGCGGACATGCTTCTGCCCACAATTGAAAACCTAGCCAAGATAAAAATGTCAGGACAGTACTGTTCTTAGCTTTAGTATCGTCCGCGACATACCTATAACTCAGCCATATTTTAAGTACTTTGGATAAAATTCGCGCATCGCTTATTACGGATAAAGACCTACACAAACGTACCTCCAACTTATGAAAACGTTGCCAAGATACTCGCCGGAGATTAACCTTATTTCAGATTGGAACCACATCCATTTTATCCCCCGACACGTCACGTACGCCCGTGCGTCGACAAAAATTTAATCGACCCCTCACTAGATTTATCGAGAAGAGAAAGGTCGCGCCTATTTACCCTGCCGCGTGACACTTGTCAGCTCCCGTTTGTTTAGGATTGCTGAGTCTTACAGTTCGATAAATTGAATTTGGTGGTGACCTGTGCTTTAGAAGATGCATTTGTTTTTGTTAAGTGGTATTGTGTTAGTAGGTACTCTTTTTAACCGACTTCAAAAAGGAGGAGGTTCTCAATTCGACCTAATTTTTTTTTTTTTTTGTGTGTATGTTACTCGATAACTCGAAAACCCGTGGACCGATTTTCAAATTTTTTTTTTAATCGAAAGGGTATAACTCGAAATTGGTCCCATTGGCACGAAACCAGGATCTGATGATGGAATCTTGGAGAAATCGAGGGAACTCTTCAAATTTTATATGGAGATGTACGGCGTTTTCGGTAATTTGTTGATGAAGTCAAGATTTTACATTCAGTAAACAGAATACTTTTAAAATATTGCTAATTTGAAGTCGGTTTTTTTTTGTTTATAATTATTTTCTTCTGTGGGTGACTAAGGAGTAGGTTTAGGTTTGCTGTAGGCGATTGGCTAGCAACTTGTCATTACTACAAACATACATACATAAATACAATCACGCCCGTGTTCCCAAATGGGGTAGGCAGAGCAAAAGAAACGTGACATAGACAAAACCATGATTATGACTATATCACGCTTTGCAGCCACTTCTAGCATTGTTTTAGCTCATTATTATGCCTCTATATATTTGACTTGGACCCTGAAAAGTTATGCTAAAAGTGGTTACGAAGCGTAAAATAGTTAAGATTTTGTCTATGTAGCGTTTTGTATCCTCAGCCTACGCTATTTTGGAATACAAGCGTTGCGTATGTATGTATTTATAAGCATCGCAACACTGGATGAGTGGTGACAAAACAAACATTACGATGTAATGTTTAGGTGAGTTTATATATTAGGTATATATAGGTACATATACGAAACGATACATAGTCATAACGCCATAGTTTACATTACCAATTCATAATTTATTCATATTGTCACGCCTGTGTTCCCAAGAGGGGTAGGCAGAGCACATGAATTCAAAAATTCAGTGCCACGTTGGGCAATTTCAGGGTAACCAGATGGTTAAACGTGATATCGCAGTGACAGGTTGCTAACCCATCGCCTACAATACACTTATCCTTTCCCAGAGTCAACTCTTACAACACCCACGGGAAGAAAGGGGGAGGTTCTATTCTAACCCGGCACCACACGGCGAAATTGCCAAGCCACTATTCAATAACATAACTTTACTTTAAACATAAATGAAAAAAGTATAATAGTGACAGGTTACCAGCCTGTCGTCTAAATCACTCCTAAACGTTAGTCACTGGAAACGATAGTCGCTTCTTATGAAATAGAAAGCTGTAGAATGAAGGTGTTAACACGACACAGCAAAAACTAGGTAGAACAAAATCTAGGATGAATACGTCTTGTTATTCAGACACGTAAAGTAACTTAGATGGTGTCGGAACTACAACGTCGCACGACTCGACGACAGACTGCCACCGGCTTGGACAACTTGGATGTTAAAGGAATGTACAGGCAAACCAATGGACTTCTGCCTACCGCAAAACGTTGAGAAATAACCGGCCAAGTGCGAGTTGGACTCGCGCTCGACGGGTTTCGTACAAAAAACTCCAAAAAAGCACGTCAACTACTTATTTTATTATTTAATTTTAATGTAGAAATACAACTAAAAATATTCTGCCATTATGTCAAGGGTCCACAATGATACCGATCGTTATAATGACCTAAAAACTTGTTGTAAACCTTAAATTTAATATTTATTTTATTATATTTTTAGTGTTTGTTGTTATAGTGGCAATAGAAATACTAGAAAGTCTAGCTATCGCCATTTTTAAGATACAGCCTAGTGACAGACGTGATTGAACGATATTTCAACATGTTTATTGTATCCTCTCTTTGTCGGTCTCAGTAGCTAAATTTCCTCTCTCTCTCTCTCTCACAAATTATAGCTGTAACAGATCCTTTGTACTTTACTATTTTGCTTGCATTTGTTTTTGCAAATCGTTTACTTAGGTACTTTATTTATTACAATAGTGACATTTTCCTAGCCTGACGCCTAAATATACCTTAACCTATATCCTTAGTCGCTTTTTACGACTTTAGAAATTTAATAGTGTTCTTCCTGTATGGTGTTGGTTTAAAATAACACTTCTCAATTTCTTCCGTGGATGTCGTAAGATACTAAGGTAATAGGTTAAGGTATACTTATCTTAGGCGACCGGCTAGCAACCTGTCACAATTATACCTCCCACCACAAACCCAAAAAATATACCAGAAGTGGCGTGTTCGTGATTTCGCGTGATGTATGTGTATTTGTGTGTAAAAATAGTTCACCCCAAACGCACACAGTCAGCATTCGTTACTCCATTTTTCATAGTCATCTAATTCACTCACAAGCTCATGATAGCAACTGACATGTCCGTAACACCCTGACAACAGGGAGTAACCCTTTCGGGTATAAATATAAATCACCTGTCAATAGTTCTGTTCAGTTATTACGTTACTCCCAATAACATCTATCGAATAACCTTCGGAGGGAAAGGTTAAGGCGTCGCGTCGTCAGCAGTCGAGCGATGTGGAAAGTTTGGGTACCTCGGGTTTATTCTTGGCTTAAAATAATCCGTACTAATATATAAATGTGAAAGTGTGTTTGTTTGTTTGTTTGTTTGTTCTAAAAGACGTTCTAAAGATGGATCTTTCACGGCTAAACGGAGCGATGAATTGACGTGATTTTAGGTAGAGATAGTTTAGGGCATGGAGAGTGACATAGGCTACTTTTTGTCTCTTCAAAACCCCCCATGTTCCTAAAGTGAGGGGTGGAAGTTTGTGGAGAATTCCGCAATTTTAAATGTAGAAAGCTATAAATTGGTATGTGTGCTATCTCTTCTGTGCTACCCCGAATTTAACGCGAGCAGAGCCGCGGGCAATAGCTAGTAGTATTATAATTATCTACATCTAAATTTTGACGTAAATATGCAAATGGGTTACGTTATGAAACCTGATGTGGTGGTGTTGTAATGGTAACATTATTAAATCGATGTCAATACAAGTATAAGGTATTTATAAGTTTTATTGTAGTGATTGTATAGTTGTGTTGTTTTTATCAATAAAAAATAATTACTACCTTTTTTGTAACAAACTGAAATGAAGATCAAACTAAGATACCTTTTTTTTTATTTTGGAATAAAGGGCGGGTTGGTTTATGGAATTTAGGTTTGGTCGCCATTTTAAACATTTTAAGTACGTAACATCAATGTTATCTTCGTTTTTGACGTGACAACGTCTTAAATTAGGTTGAGCTGGGAGTCACTTATGAAAAAGTGTAACGCTCGGTAACGTTACGATGA
>BHDV01052228.1:705120-762810 GCA_005406045.1 Adoxophyes honmai | reverse complement strand
CGAAACTGAAGCCACGGCCGAACATTCGGTTTCGGTTTCGGTTTCGGCCGCAAAACCAGTTTCGGTCGGACTCTAATTTTAAGTTAGTGTTTGGTTTAAAGTATGTTTTAAAGAAAGAGTGCGTGGCACTTGGTATACTGGCATCAGTAGATGTTGAAAGGTCATTTTCTACATATAAATGGATAGGTACTAGACGTCAAAAGAAATAGGTTGAATGATGTTAATGTTACCCTCCATTTACATTATGGAAGCAGCAATGTTTGTAAGAAAACACCCACATTTATTTGAAATGAAAAAAGATACATATAAAACTAGGAAAAAGTACAGAAATAAGTTATTGCTGCCGAAAACTAACCTTGCTATGCAAAGAAATAGCCCTTATTATAAATGTATTATGATCTCTAATAAAATTCCGGACTTGATTAAGCAGAACACCATTGACAAAATATTTAAGAATAGATTAAAGGCCTTGCTGACAGAGAAGTGTTACTATTCGGTGAAGGATTTTTTAACTGACGAGACTATTGAACGATATGATGAATAACGATAAATATAGCATTTTTACTTAGGCTTTTATTTGTATGTTTTTAATTGTATTCAATGCATTATGATGCTGTAATTTTTACTAAAATTCTGACTAAATTCTCATATGACAATAAAAATAATATTAGCAATAATAATTTAATCAATGACATTCTTTAATGCTTTGTTATAGGTACTACTAGTTATTGATTTTGCATGAGTTTGTGAACATTGTAACTATTGTGTGCCCTGTCAGGGTATCATGTGCTGTCCTGAAATTTACTGTAACATATTTTTAATATGTGAACATGATATGACAATGAATAAATGAAATGAAATGAAATGAAATGTTTCGTGTTATGTTTCATAGCTGTATGTGACTGTCAAACGAAAGTAAATGAATGATAATAATGTACAATGTCTGTTTTTTGGAGTAGGGAATCACAAGTCTTATCCATGTTATGTACAATGTTTAAGGTCATTTACCCGAAATTACACTACCTATTCCGATCATTGATAATAATAAAACACGAATAGGTACTGATGTCAATCTCCATACAAAGTACGGTCGAACAACGCACACATACACGTGTCATAAACACGATATCTCGGAACAGCCCAGACCAGTCTAAGTGCCGTTGCAATCCGCTTGAATAGTGAAAAGTTAAAAAAAAGTAAAAAAAAAAAACTTTTAAGTAAAACGGTTTTATTTTAGTCTAATCAATGTATATAAAACCGTTTTACTTAAAAGTTTTTTTTTTACTTTTTTTTTCGAGCTTTTTTTTTTTTCATATAGTGCACTGTATTCTCCTTGCAAAGACCTTTCAATTGATACCCATATTGATGGGGTAGATAAGAATTAGGACATCCGCCATTTTGTAGCGGCGGCCATTTTGAATTTAAAATGACAATGAATGTACATTATTGTATTGTCACCACAACTAAAAGCGCATACCGAATTTCAGATCAATCAGTTGACGGAAAGAGGGTGAAATTTCAATTTCTAAATTTGAACCAACAAAGACCAAAGACCAAAGAATAAAGACTAAAACAAACGGGGTAAGCTAAGTAAAACCGTTTAAAAAAACGATGCGCAAACTTACCGCCTCTACAAAAATTCTTATAGATAGTTCAGCTCAGTTGTGCGCGCGGCGCTTTGTGCGCTTGCGCTTGTAAATACACAGATTTCGTTTGTGTGGCGCTCGTCACGTCACTGTCACTGAATACAAACTGTCACTGCATACAAGTGAAATCTGTGTATTTAGAAGCGTACGCACACATAGCGCCGCGCGTACAACTGAGTTGAACTATCTGTACCAAGTTTAATGTCGAGGAGTATACCTACTTGCAAATAAATATTTTTAATATTTCCTATTCTATTTTTTTTACAATAAGAAAATTTTGTGTTGGACTTGTGTAATTTGTTTGGGGACTTGAAAGGTTAAAAAAAAATAGAAATTGATTTCAGAACATGCATACACACAAAAAATGCTGTTCATTTGTTTCTAAAATACTGACGTTTTACACTAAATTGTCGAGTTTTCTTATTGGTTTAGATGGCGAAGTAGTTTGAGAAAAACCTTTCAGTTTACTACAAATGCATTTTCCTCTACCAAGTTCCAACTGACGGGGAAAGTTTGTGTTACTTAGTAAGGTTCAATCCAACTCCTGAACAAAGCGTGTTGTCCTTTTGTTTAAACAAGTGAAATTAAATTACTTTACAGTTTGTTGTCTTTCGATCCCTAACTGGGGAGACGCGTTCATGCTAGTAATTAAAATGTGTTTACTATTTTCAATTTCATAACTCGCTAAAAGATTCGCTAATTCATTGAAAAAAACTGGTTTGTAAAAACTATACAGGGTGCCCGGAAATCGACCGTGAAAATTTTAATCTGTGGTCTGGTAAACGCGTTTACGCGTCTGAAGACTCCTGTGAAATTTTCTCCGAATTCTCATGTAAAAAAAACTAAAATCCAAAAATCCAGTCTTTTTTATTCTGTTTCTTAGTCAACCGCGTAGCATCGCAATGTCAAACTATTGCAGGTGCATACTGGCTGCCTAACGGGACGTAAAGTAAAACACGGGCGCAATGACCTGAAAAGCGATGAAAGTATTTCCTTATTCGCCTCTTATGATTATGACATCCATGGAAGAAATATAAAGGTGTTATTCTATCCCGACACCACACGGGACAGAGTATAGTTCTATTGGATTTCTAAAACATGGGTAGATTTATGTGATCCAGGTCAAGAACACACATTTAACAGAAATACAAGTTTAGTGTCAGCGAAACATAAATTATTGCTGAAGGCCGATCCCATTTAAAATCATGGGTCACGTCATATTTCCCTCCGGAAGTCGACAAATAAAAGTAAATCAATGTTCGGCGACATTACGAAACGGGGATGACCCTTCTTGTTAGCTTAGCTCGGCTTTTTCTTCTGTTGAAGGAGGGTCGTTCTCAAAACCTCCGCAAATATTGCCCTTGTAGTAAAATAACCAAAATGTTCTTTTCATAATCTATCTTTAATATTTTCATTGTCTTTCTGAAAGCTGTTTTGTCGGGTTTGGAATTGCACATCTCCATTTCTTCGGTGGTTGTCGTAAGAGGCAACTAAGTAAAAATGGCAAAATTTATGCATATGTTAGGTATTAGGTACCATGTGGTGTCGGGCTTAGAATAACATCTCTCTATTTCTTTCGTGGATGTCGCTTATGACATGTCGCCTCTTAAGGCAATTATTATAAGGATAAATAGGTACCTATAGATATAATTTAGGCAACATACTAGTATCCTTTCATTATTATCTTAAAACTTAAAAAGTAGTTAGGATAATATGTAATATACCTACCTATCGTATGCTCTGTCTAACCCATTTGCGAATACTACAGGCCTGATATATGAATATATATTATTAATATCATGAGTCGTACTCATAATATATGACAATGTATTTAACTTTATTTCCTACATTGAATGAAATTTACTGATTTTGTCATCCAATTCCGGGTTTTATGACATTTTGCGCCACGTTCAAGTACATTGTATGAAAATTTAATACTTCTCGGCAAATCCACACGTTTTACTGTAAAAGGAGATGATTTAAACTCGAGTTAAGTTTATACCTCGCTTTGCATGAGAAGCTTTGGTTTTGTTGCTTTTCCATTTTTTTTACATACATACATACATATTTTCACGCCTGTATTCCCAATTGTGGCAGGCAGAGTCCTAAAAACCACGTGGTGATGTCACGCTACAATAGTCACAACCATGATCATTTCACGATTCATAGCCAACTAGCTTTTGCCCGCGGCTCCGCTCGCGTTAAATTAGGGGTATCACAGAAGAGATAGCACACTTAACAATTTATAGCTTTCTACATTGAAAACTTCCACCCCTCATTTTAGGAAAATGGGGGGTTTTGAAGAGACAAAAAGTAGCCTATGCCACCACTCTCCATGCCCTAAACTATCTCTACCTAAAAAATCACAGAATACTGATGGTCCGCTCCCAACCATGTTTATGTGTAAAAATAAAAATATTGCAATTTTTCCACCATTACCTGCTAAAGGCTGGTCGCGGAGCCCAGTGAAATGCTCAACGCTCGAATTTTGCTATGCGCCGCGACCAGGCTTCAGTAGATTTTCCACCATATCTCGCCGGCGGATTGGACGTAAGTTACGTAAGTAAGACTATTTCAAACTCTGTATCCACATAATCTGTCATTAGTCGAAAAAGTTTTTTTGTCCTTTTCCCTTTTGAGAAAAGCCTGGGTCTCTAGTTAACACAAACATCAATCGCAATAATCATAACATCGCGCTAAATCTCCTAAACGAACGCTTATTCATTCCATCGTAAACTACATCAAATTGATCTATAAACTACACATATTACATTTATGGCGAACAATATCCATAATCAATCCACCGTCCGCCATAACAACTTGTCACCTTGGCAATAACCTAATATCCAAAAAAACAGTCAAGCCCGAATCGGAATTAAGCACTAGGGTTCCACATTATCAATTTTTGAGTAGTTTCGAAGTCACTTTGAGTACATTTTTAGATGAATGACGGATAATAGTGTCAGGCTGCTTAATCAGTTCACTAAAGCATGCTTAAACCTAAACCTATTTCTTGAGTAATCCACGGAAGAAATGGAGAGATGTAATTCTAAACCCAAGACTACTTACCCTTAAATGTTGCCGCCGGTTAAGCCGAGTGAGGGGTTTAACCTCTACATTTTTTCCGTGAATGTCGTAAGAGGCGACTAAAGATATAGGTTAAAGTATGCCTAACGTTACAAACTACCAACACCGATGCCTTAATTACTATCAAATTTCGACCATCTTAAGATGATTATTAAAAGAATCAAACTTATTTTTAAATAATTATGAGAATTTCATATTTTCAAGATCCGTTTTATGTCCTTAACTATTATTTTTATGACTGAAATTTCCATTTCTTTACTCATGTTACAAAATTATACGACAAGGATTCCGCTTGTTTTTTCTTTAGCAACGGGACCCTAAAAATCAATCCAAAGAAGCGACGAAGGCCGGCCAGTCCTGATTGTAAACAGTCATCCATTATAGGGTGACAATAAATACGCTGTATTACTCGGATAGGTACTAAAAAGTCCTGAAAATCAAATCTAAGTTTGTAACGAAGTGCAAAACTGAAGCGATAATGATTGACTTAATTTTTTTGCGTTCGATTGAGCCGCAGCGCAGACGACAGACTTATTGTGCGTCGAGTCTGCGGCACACAATAGTCAGCGTGGTACAATCCACGCATGCATTGTGCGCCGAACTTTTTGCGAGTCGTGTGTGTTACTGCATATATTATGTATAATTCCAAAAGTTCTATTTTCATAGTCTAAAAAGTCCGTCGCGGATAGTCTGCCGTCTGCGCAGAGCCTCGGACGTTAGGGTTAACTCACGTCTTTTGTTTCAAGCCAAATATTTAAAGGAAAAGCCTTAAATTTCATATATTATTATTTCATTTCATCCAAACGTACTAGTCAGTAGTCAGGACTGACATTTAAAATATTGGTATAGTAGCGACATATTTTTCTTTCGCCGCAACAGTACCGGTATAACACCAGTCCAGAATACCGGTATTTAAAACTACGGTATTCCAAGCGCCAAACAGCTGCCGCTTTTGTTTTGCGCCAAAACAAAAGAGAGAAAAACAAATGGCGAAAACAAAGGCCTGGGCATCAATTATTACTATTTCGGCTTCACCACTTGCGAACTACAGTTAAACGAAAAAATAAAGGGGGATTTATTTCGTTCACTTTCCGATAAACATGACGAAAACACTCTTATATAACCACTAGCTGTGTTAGGGGTTATAAAGGCATCGTGGGTAAATGGGAGTTTATTCTTTCTTTAACGCGCCGTTTTCCAGAATGTTCTTCACACAAAATGCTGTTTGGTAAGCTCTGTGGCCTCTTATCTGATAAATAGATTCATGAGGCTTTGGCGCGATTTAGGGGCATTGGAGCTGGCTTGGAGGACCATTTTTTACGCTCATATGCTTAGAAAGACCATTTTATGGGGAAATTGGCGTACAGTACAATTTTATTGAATTCCCCGTGCAGTGTCGGGTTAAGATTAACACCTCTCCTCCTTTACTTTCGTGGAAGTCATAAGAGACTAAAGACATAGGTTAAGGTATATTTTAGACGACAGGCTAGCAATCTGTCACTATAGTACCTCTGGACTTAAAACCTAATAAAAATATGCTAGAAGTAGCTACGAAATGTATGGAAATAGTCATGGATTTGTCCAGGTAGCGTTTTGTGCATACGTAGAGTATTTAGGCTGCACTGAATTATTATTTATGCCCGTGTGGTGCTGGGTTAGACTAGCACATCCCCTTTCTTCCCGTGGATGTCGTAAGAGGCGACTCTGGGAAAGGTTTAGTGTATTGTAGGCGATGGGCTAGCAACCTGTCACTACAATATCACGTTTTACCATTTGATTACCCTGAAATTGCTAAACGTGGCACTGGATTTTTGAATTCATGTGCTCTGCCTACCCCTTTTGGGAATACAGGCGTGAGGATGTGTGTGTGTGTGTATTATTTATTTAAAAAAGGACTAGCTACGTCTAGTACAGTCTCTTACGTGACGTACCGCCCAATATTTCTGCAACTTACAATATTTCGCGTACTATCGCCGACCCTCGTAGAAAGGCAATAGTTTCCCGTGAAAGGTCCCGTTTGTCTCCACAGCTTATCACCCCAGAGACGTGACTACCAGCATGTACTTTCCGCATGCCTTATAGACCTTAACGTCATACTAATTGAGCCTAGAATCCCACTCGCGAATTGTAGCAGTCAGTGATTCACAAAGATATCTGTGCAGTTGGTGAGTCTTTGTTAAGAGGAGTTAAGGTTGGATTTTGGATGGTCGGGGTGAGTGGGGATTGGTTAGAAGTGGCCAACTGGCGGGTGACAGATGACGGCGTTGGGATCTTTCTTGCCTTGTTTTCTAGACCCTTAACTTGATTTAGCAAATGCAGATAAGAAGTAATGGTCCAGTCTGATTAGGAGTTTGCTGACACTAGTATGTTAGATATAAACTTACATCACATCACGCTTCTTTTCCCAAATGGGGAAGGCAGAGCACACGTGCCACTTCGAAGCTACTTTTAAAATAAAAGAAGTAAAGTACCTAGTGACAGGTTGCAAGCCTAGTCACTTAACCTCCTGACGACCAGCGTCAAATTATGTGTAGTTCAAAACTGACTCTTAATGTCAAAAGACAAAGTCGCAAATGACTTTAATTTTATGTTTTTTTTTTTGTTTTTTTTTTTTGTATTTTTATGTGTATAGGACGCAGGTCGTCAGGAGGTTAAAACATACCCCAATATGTTTCCTAAGTCACTTTTTACGACATCCATGGAAGTAATGAAGAGGTATTATTCTAGACCAGACGCCACACAGTTTATTAATAGTCAAAATTTTCATAATGAAGTAAAATGTTGTGTAACATTGGACGACCTTTTATGTCTGTCACACAAAATTGAAGTAAAGATTGTTGGAAGTATGAAAGAAATATCGCCAATTTCATAAAATCTGGAAAATCCGTTCCTTGCGTTGAATCTAGGAGGCATTCAAAACATCATCATCACCATCATCCTAGCCATAAAACGTCCTCTGCCAAATATAATATAGACCTCCTCTTTCAACTTATACCTACAGGGTGGTCGAAAATTGACCGTAAATATTTACACCAGTGGTCAGGTATTTACGTTTGAAAATTTTATATTTATAATATTTACAGTCAATTTCCGACGATCCTGTATAATACTGTTTTAAACTTTCGTGATTCTCACACATATTTATGTTTACGCGGGACTTAATCACGGTATTTTTTTTAACGTCGAGCTCCGCTTCAGTCAACTCGTGACCACGGTCGCTGTAACGCGGCCGAAACGTCGAGAGGTAATTAAAAAAAATACCGTGATTAAGTCCCGCGTAAACATAGATCCTGTATAATGGTTGGAAAAGGTCTCTTTTATAAATTCGTCTGTCCATTTTGTAGGTGGTTGTCCTAAACTGCTCTCGCTAGTTCGCGGTCTCAACCCGAACCAAAACATCTGCGCTTCATAATCTGTTGCAGCTAAATAGGGCCTGTAAGTCAACTGCTACAGCTAACGAAATTCACAAACAGATAGTTTGTGTAACGACGTCAACGGTCCTCAGGGTGGACATTATGGGGATGGCAATTAACAATCACTGCAGGACAATAGGCTTTTTATACCTATGTTATGGCTGTTTGGGGATGCGCTTGCAACGGTCGGAGATTTATGTTATAGTACAGAATCTTTTTTTTTTGCATTGCCGGGTCGCGATAGGATAATACCTCTCCATTTCTTCCGTGGATGTCGTAAGAGGCGACTAAGGAAATAGGTTAAGGTGTATTTTAGGCGACAGGCTAGCAACCTGTCACTACTATATCTGCCAACTCAAAACCTAAAAAAAACATGCTAGAAGTGGCCACGAAACGTAAATAGTCATGGTTTTGTCAATGGAGCGCTTCGTATGCTTCGCCTACCCCGTTTAGGAATATAGGCGTGATGTGTATGTGTATGTATGTTTTTTTTATTACCAATATCCTAATTATTAAGTTGATACTCCGTCGAACACTTTAACAGGTAATAAATAAAAATCATTTTTAATTCGAGGTAGTTAAAATCACATTTAAACGTGAATAAGTCCTGCGTAGCAGTAAATATGAGTGAGGTGAGAATCATGAAAACTTAATTATAACATTATAAGTACTAGTTTACAGTACTTCAATCAGTCAATTTATGATTGAAGAAATATTTTTAGACAAAAACAATTGGATTCAATGCCTTGTGTCTAAAGGAATTCTCGTTTTTTAGTCTCACTTTTAATATTCTAGTACTCTAACTCTCATAAGTTAATAAAAATAAAATCGCGATCGCTTCCTTTGTGTAAGAAACATTAGCTTTCAAATGTGTGGGAAATTATATTACATAAATTAATCAATTAACTTTTGTTTTCATTAAAGCCCTTATCAATGAATTTTTCCTTTTTTTAGCTGCAATACAATTTTACTTTTTCGTCTTTTTTTTCTTTCTAAGGGTAGTAAATGGGACCCTGTTTTATGCGTTCGTAACATGATAATAACTAAAGAAATAGAGTAAAATTAAACGACGGTTTATTTAAGCTAAAAGATTTATTCAAACATCACAAATAAAATAGATGCTTTTATAAAAAATAAACTTTCAGTAATTCCATTTCCACTGTACAATAGATTTTTAAATCCTTATCCCGTAAATGTACGACGAATTGAATATAAAAACTAACTCTAGAAAATAACCACCAAGCCGTTCTAAATCATATTTATTTCACAATTCCATGGCAATATTTATATTTAATAATAACACAAAAGCTTTAATAATAAGTACAGATTGCGTACTTATATAATAGCGAACAAAAATATATTTACTTACGTCTACGTTCTAAGGCAAAGTCACAATATTATTATTTGTATGTCTAGACAAGGATTTTCGCAATAACAAGATTACTATGTGAATTTCTTGCTGGTAAACAGTCATAGAGTAAAGTGGAGCACCTTATATCTTAAAATATTGGTCTGCTCACATGATATGATAACATTGGATGTTATTCGAATTTGCTTAGAAGATGTATCTAATCTTTTTGATAATGAGTTGATATTGTAAAATAAAAATTACATTTATAGGGCATTACTATACTCGTATATTAGAAAAGTGTGCCCTAAGGCATGGTCCAGAAGATGCCGGCTGTGTTTCGTCGTATAGCAATGCTATCCGTTGAACCAGGAAGCTGCCGACTCTTTGGTATCCAATTATATCCACCATAGCATATTATGCTTGCAGATCTCTTTTATAAGGTTGAGGGCAATGGAGTCTAGCTTAAGGTTTCGATTCCAAATGGTATGAAACGGTATTCCACCTTCCCCTCCGAAGAAGTACCTTGGAAGTTGGATGATGCCAGTGTATCGAAATATAATGTTTACTTCAGTGTTTTTTACCTTATTTTACTCCGTATTAAAATTAACCACGCAGTTTTTACACGAACTCTGTTATTTCCAGAAATATCCTGTTAAAGCAATATACAAATTTAATAAACTTAAACAAAACTATCTATCGAAAATTTACCAAAAATAAACTTGTTTAACTTGATCCCTCGGTGGAAAAGCGTTGAAGGCACTTTAAGTTTAATTTCGTAGAGTGAGCACGTTACAAGAGGTCTAGTTATAGTTGTCAGAGCAACATTTTGAAATCAATTTTATGGAAAATATAGTTTAATAACTTAATGGCTTTTGAGAGTGCTCAACTCGATTGAATATTGGTAATATTATAGAATTATATAATATTTATAGCGGTTTCATACTCGTAGTTGGAGATTGTAAATTAGTTTTTAGGCAAACCGATGAACAAATTAGTCTCTAAATTAAAATGTTCTAACTTGCGGTTAGTAGTTTCCCGTAAAATATGTTTTATACTCTCTAACAATAGGTTTGTTTCGTATTTTGGAAGCCAGTATTATCATTACATGTTATTATTAAACAAAATGACTAAACAAGGTTGAGCTTTTTCTGAAAAAAGATGACATTTACGTGCAACGTGAAATAAGGGTACGCTGGCACTTTTTAATGTTTTTTTTAAGTATATTGTAAATTGACAAAAGGATGGGGATCACGAGAACAGTTGCATTATGAACAGGTCTTAAAATGACAGAGGTGACAAGTTGAGAAAGTTGTTAACTATTCTGTGATTATCTTTAAAATTATGAAAAGGATCTACCTACCATTGATAAAACAATACAAACGATTGGAAGCTTCATTTTAAAAAATAAGTTTTCATCCAATTTTAATCACAAAATTAAATGTTGTCAAAATTGAAAAGTCAGTTATGTATCTACTCATCCGACTACAATTTTACTGTACAACATTGACATGATAACAATGATACATTCATACAACAAACGACACTAAAATGCATTCAAAATTAAATAACCATACCGTCTCCGACAAACTCAACCCCATGCAGACTCCTTAAAAATACCCTTCATAAATTTCTATTACGACCCGCCGGGTTCCGTATGTCACGAAATAAAAGCTTCGTTTGTAGAGTCCCGCATAATTTCCGTGTATTCTTTACGCGTAAATTTGCCAGGGTGCGTATTTGCAATTCTGATCGGTACCCCAATGGCTGCCATTTACGCTAGTGTTGTATTTGCCGGACATCCGACATCCGATTTGTTTGCCGGAATGATTATTGTCCGGAATTTTATTTACTCTCAGACGTCGAGCGTTAGCGCTAGTGTAATATATAATAGGAACAGTTATTGACACTAGAAGATACATACATACAATCACGCCAATGTTCCCAAACGTGGTAGGCAGAGCATACGAAACATGACATAGACAAAACCATGATTGCGACTTCATACTTCGCAGCCACTTCTAGCATAGTTTTAGGTTTGCAAAGATGGAAGAGGTAGAATAGTGACAAGTTGCTAGCCTGTCGCCTAAAGCATACCTAAACCTATTTCCTTAGGCGCCTCTTACGGCATCCACGGAAGAAATGGAGCTGTGTTATTCTATACCGACACTACACGGTAAAGGCACTAGTTAAGTGTTATCTGTAACAACATGAAATTATTGATACTAGAAGATGAAATGGTGTAATTATGATGAAAGTAAACGGGTAGAGAATGGCTGTCTTGAAGCTGACAGTGTAAAGCGATTTGAATTTGATTACAATTATTATAGCGTTTTGGGAATCAGAAGGGTTTTAACTGCGTTGCCTTTAGATTTAATGAATATTAACAATGATAAAATCTTTCTTATCTTGAAATTTATTGATAATTTTCCTTTCGTAAGTTTGAGGTAAATTGTCAGTCAAAATGAACACAATTTGTTTATAAATTAAATCAACGAAAAGGTGAATTTGAGTGTTACGATTTATGAGTAACAATCTTTTTGAAATTACGATTAAAAGCAAAGAAAACTTTTGAAATTAAGATTAAGCATAAAGCTAATTCCAGGATAAAGATATAACGGCGCTCTTGTATCTGCCTACCAACAGGAAAAAGGCGTAGTATACATACATACATAATCTCATGCCTGTATTCCCAAGAGGGGTAGGCAGAGCACGTGAATTCAAAAATCCAGTGCCGCGTATAGCAATTTCAGGGTAACCAGATGGTTAAATGTGATATTGCAGTGACAGGTTGCTAGCCCATCGCCCACAATACATGTGTAATTCATTAACTTATTCGTTGTTTTTGTATTGTAACATACGCACACAAACTGTTACGTCGATTTTGTTTAAATTTACTAAATTATCCAGCACCACATCCAAATCCGTAATACACTTCCCCTCACTGGCATCTGCCACAAATTGGGGTCCATTCTGATTCGGTACACTTTACGTCCATCTGACCACCTCACTAGATAGCTCTAAACACAGACTTATATCCAAATAGATGACTAGAGTGTATGTATTTCGCGTGCCAAAAGGGAGCTAAAAGGGAGAGCAATGATCCTTTGACGCGATTTCATTTAGTTTTGTACCATTTAGATTAGTTTGACTGCCTAGAGACAGGACAACTTGAATAAGGCGGCGTCACCTTTGAATCGGTTTCACTCGGACTGTCATTTCCCATCACCAAAACGCTCATGTGACGTTACAGTAGGTAGAGAAAAAGTGGCACGCTTGGTTTTCATACAAATGCAGGAACTCACGGTATCTATTTCAATGTAAGTCTGTGGCTCTAATAGAGGGTTGGGGTTCGATGCCCGGAATCATGTGGTTAAAATATTTTATCGTGGCCGATACAGATTGGTGTTAATTTTGTCGATGGCGTCTTGTAGCGTTGTTTGGGGGTTTTTGGTTGGCTTAGCACAGCCGACAGGTGACAGGCTAGTAACCTGTCACTATTATACCACTTCCACCAGTTGTCAAATCTAAAATCATGCTAAAAATGGCTGCAAAGCGTGATATAGTCGTAATTATTGTTTTGTTTAGGTCACGTTTGGTGTGCTCTGCCTACCCTATTTGGGAACACAGGCGTGATTGTATGTATGTATCCATGTAGGTATCTACGTATGACCTATACCCGGGTAATAATCACATCAAGCTGTTCAAGGCTCGGCCACTACATCGGTAATGCGTCTGGTAATTATTTAATTAACAAATGGGTTCCAGGTGATAAGAGGGTTAATAGACTCGGAGGAATAGGAGGAAACTGTGTAACAAACTGGGTATAACACCTCTCCATTTCTTCCGTGGATGTCGTAAGAGGCGACTAAGCTTTTAGGCGACAGGCTAGCAACCTGTCACTATTCTGCCTCTTCCATCTTTTTGCAAACCTAAAACTATGCTAGAAGTGGCTGCGAGACGTG
Source organism: Adoxophyes honmai (assembly GCA_005406045.1). Classification (NCBI taxonomy): domain Eukaryota; kingdom Metazoa; phylum Arthropoda; class Insecta; order Lepidoptera; family Tortricidae; genus Adoxophyes; species Adoxophyes honmai. The sequence continues at coordinate 749,351 of BHDV01052228.1, read as the reverse complement.
AAGTAGTCATGATTCGATAAGTCATTGTTTTGTCTATGTCACTTTTCGTGTGCTCTCCCTGCCTCATTTAGGAACACTGAGGTGATTGTATGTAATTATGTTTGTAAATACAAAAATACATCACGCCTGTTTTCCCAATTGGGGTAGGCAGAGCACACGAAATACTACTTAGAAAAACCATGTGTCACGTTTCGTGCCACAGGCTACATCTAGGATGTTTTATTAGGATTTTTTGACATTACAACTGCGACAGATTTCTAGCATGTCGCCTAAAATATACCTCGACCTCATTCTTCCTCTTATCTTTCCTGACTTCCTTAGTTTAATATGTTAGGTACAATCAAAACTTGTTACAAAAAATGTTGTTACCTAAATTGCTGCTCCTCTCTACTGCTCAAGGGTTGACTGGAAGAGACCCCTTTTGGGATAAGTCCGCCTTTGTACTTTGTGGGTTTTTTGTTACCTAACTGTAGTCTTTTATTTATTTTAAGTAAGTAAACACTTTTATTTTTATTTTTATTTTTTAAAGAGTTTTTTACTTTACTTAGTTGCCTCTTACGACATCCATGGAAGAAATAGAGAGGTGTTATTCTAAACCCACACAGTCATAAAAAATTAGGAACCAAAATGCTCTTTTAAAATTGGCCAGCACATACCAGCGTTGTATTTGGAGCGGAAGGTGTTGTTTCAGTGATTTTGCACCGAGTTACTTGCTTTACCGAACCAGTACCCTCACGCATCGGTCGGCTAGAGGGTAGTTTGAGCGGGGTAAAACCAGCGAGATTTCGTGTAGTTTCTCTTGCAAAATATTGCTACCATTCCACGTCAAGTTACTGGATAACTCGAGTACTATTCAAGTTTATTCAATTATTGCAAATTAATTTAGTGACTAAGGATAATAGGTTGAGATATATTTGGATTATTCGGGCGTCATGCCATTATTGTCTTTGCCTATTCGCGATTCCACACAATATTTATACCACACAGTCGTCTTTCTTCACATGCGTTTCTCTTCACAGTCATGGTTTCTACACAATCTTGTTTCTGCCTACTCGCGATTCCGCACAATATTGATACTGCACAACCGACTTTCATCACATTCGTTACCCTTCACAGTCATGGTTTCAACACAATCTTGTTTCCGCCTACTCGCCATTCCGCCTAATATTGATACTACACAATCGCCTTTTATCACATGCGCTAGTATTCACAGTTATTATTACGTCTACACATTCCTTTTCCTGCCTACTCGCGATTCCGCGCTATATTGATACAAAACAATCGACTTTCATCACATGCGCTTCAATTCACAGTCATTACGTCTAATACAATCCTGTTTCTACCTATTCGCGATTCCACACCATATTGATACAACACCATTGACTTTCATCATATGCGCTACGCTGCACAGTCATTACGTCATTACAATCTTAAATCCACCTATTCGCGTTTCTACACATTATTGACACCACACGATCGAATTTCCTCACATAAGCTATTCCTCACAATCATTATGACTGTCTGTGTCTGTGCAATCTTGTTTCAATTTATTCTCAATTTTGCTCAATATTCGTGTTCCTCTCTACTTGAGCTCTTAGCTATCATCATCATCTAAGTCTTACTATGACATAAGGTTGCAAGTGCTAAGTATTGGGTCAGTGTTGAGCATAGGGACGTTTACCTTATTTATATCTGGTAAAAAAGTCCATCTACCGTTAAATAAATCGAACGTAACTTAACGCCCCAAATGCCCACGTCCAGCGCACTACAGAATCCAAATAAAAGAACACTTTAAAAGCCCATTTAAAATAATTCCGGCCAGTATTTCATTCGTATTGCTACCTCATCAGGCGCATTTTGTTCGAGCGTCAAATTAAAATTTTGCATTATTTATCGTGCTTCGCGGCGCGTGAATCAAATGGGATACCATTTTCCCAATTGTCTACCGAACTGCATTTAGCGTAATTATTATGAATTATTTAGGATTGTTTAATGTGTGGCTTGGGGTTTTCAATGCGTCGTCCTGTGGTCGCCCGTGTTTGTTTAGAGATAAATTAAATATTTCGCGTTTATTTTTAAGAGGAAATATGCCGGTCGAAGGAATTGAAAAATAGGTATTTGCTAAATCTATTGCTGTCGCGCCGTGACCTGCCCAGACGACGTCGAGTGCGATAAGAACTACTACAGCTCGGACCGAAAATACCTATGAAAATTATTAAAAACAACGTTTCGTAGTCCCCTGATTTCTTCCCCAAAACTTAACCGATTAAATATGTGTTTTCATTAAATGTTTAAGAAATGTCATAACTGTGTTTCTATGTTTTTATATTTTGATATAATTGTGTTAAAATTGGTTTCTAGAGGTTTGAACACGACGGAAAAAACTTGCCAATTTTTCATGTTTTTGAAGGTTAATATCTCCTTTAATAATTTAATAAAGAAAAAAAGGAAAACATAGGAACATGCTAATATATCATTAGATTATTGATGTAAAAAATCATTGTTCTACGGGTAATATCCAGCGAGGAATCAGGGGACTACGTTTCCATACAAAATGTGACCGCTCCATTTCCTCTTAAGCGCGATGAGCACGTACAAACTGTTGTTTTCATCAAATTCATTAAATTCATACCTACATACATTACGGCGGTGGGCAAAACACTTGAAAGTTTATTATAGTCCTTTGACCATTACCAATTTATGATTTATAGTCACATGTAGCATAGTTTTAGATTTAAACATAGATGACAGAAGTACCATAGAGATAAGTTGCTAACCTGTCGACTAAAGTATACCTAAACCTATTTCCTTAGCTGCTTCTTAGGGTGTCCTAAGAAGCGGCTAAGGAAATAGGTTAGGACACCCGCGGAAAAAATTGGTGAAATGATATTCTAAACCAGATATCACACGAGTTCCAACCATTCTACAGGTAAAAAAAAACGATACAAATGCTTAGTAATTCAAATATGTTTAAATAAACAGCCACCATTAACAGAAACGACAAATTTTCCCACCAACCCTAAAACCAAGTCCCTTTTAAAGAAATTCCCCGTAGTTTTAAACACATATCTCAGGCCCGAGGTGATCGGTCAGCCCAAAAGGGCAATTTGAGGGCCTACTTAGGGACATGTCAGCCGAGATAAGGGTCCGTATGGACAGATTGATTTAACTGCGAGTTCTCGATCGTAAGTCGATACGGCCATATACAATCAGCACGAGCAGTGTTACTTTGAGACGTGTTTAGAAAAAGGTGTACTTACGTAAAAGTAGAGGAGAGTTATGACAAAAAAAATTTTTTTGGTCTTTTACACAAGTAATATGTGTTCTAGAAAAGGATCGTTTTTAGATTCATGAGTTTGCTTGTCTGCAATCAAGTCTATGAAGTTAATCCAATTTCTATCTACCGATGAAGCTGAAATTTTGTACATTTGTGTAAGTCGAATGGCGACATAGTTATGTTGGTAAAATGTAATTCTGGTGGTCCATGCAGGACAGCACAATGTCGACTTAAAATTTGATGTCAATTTAATGAAGTCAATTAGCAAGAAAATAATTAAGGACAATTTGACAAAAAAAAGGTAAGTTTTGAAAGCTTCCTATTTTAATGAGATTGTGTGTCTGTGGTCTAAGTTGATTAGAATATCATCATTTCGCTGATTCAAACATCAGATATCTTATTTTCGCACCATCTGTTAGTATTTTAATGGTTAGCATTTGTTTTTATCTTCCACTTTGAGGGTCGAAATAATGTTCTAGAGACTTCCATTTACCAGAAATTTTCATAGAAGAGTGACCTATTACAACGACTCTTGATAATTGGCCACCGACTTCCCTTTAAAATTGGCATTCGAATTTCACGTTCTGTTGGCTGTCAATCGTCTGAAGGAGATTTAGTGGTTTCATAGCGAAAAGGTACTAACTTCAAAAATTCTAAAACAACTCTATGCTAGGCTTCTTAAGAGCCAAATATCAATAACGGGTAAATCTTTGATAGAACTTTTGTCCAATGGCTACGATTTGACGAATTGGAAACCGCACCCTAAGCTGTGTGTGATTGACGCATTTCAATTGTTCCTCATTTTTGGCGAATTTTAACGAGTAGGGTTTAGACGTCAAGAGATTTTGTTAAGGTATAAAGTCACATCTATTTTTTAAATTGGCGTTCTATTTGTATATGGAGATGCGCAGTTTGACCTTATTAATTTTTGGTTTTTTGACAAGTAAGCAATTATAGAAGGAGCGTCTTTTAAAAAGTTTACTTCTGAGTGAAATGTTCATTTAAAGAACATGTGCATTTGATAAAAGCGTACATTTAAAGTTAGTATACATGTGAGTAAAACGTACATTTAAAGAAAATTAACTTTTTTGAATGTGCGTTTTACAATCAAACCTACGAGTATCACGAGCATAGTAGCTAATTATAGGAGCGAGTTACAATAGTAATATGGCAGCGGAATTACCCAAATTGATGCCTAGACCAATGCTCTCAGCTTTGAGGCCGGTGCGATCTAATCAATGGTCGTGCGACGCCGTGTCCCGCGCCGTTGTTCTATTATAGTACGCTGTCTTTGATCGTGTTGCTACTTCCATTATTATGAGAATGCCATGGTTATGGTTATTATATGTATTATGCGATGTGTAAAGAACCATTATGGGATACACTTAGTTTAGTTTCAATTATTAAAAAAAAAGATAAACGTAACATAGTCAAAACCATGACCAATTCACGTCTCGGGGCCACAGGGTTAAACATTGATGAAAGAAGTACAATTGTGACAAGTCGCTTTGTGACATTCAAAAAGTAGAGAGATGATGGTGTTTAAGTATAATAGACTACTGGCCCGTCTTAGAAAAGCCATGGGTCATCTGAACCACCAGGAGACCTATCTAGAACGATATTAGAGCATAAAACAATAAGATTCAGCACTATGCCGTCACTTGTAAGCTGTCCAACTGAGTGCAGTTGAGAATTCAAAATTACAACCCTCGATTATTTCCTCTTGTCGCATGATTTTTGTACGGGGTTGCGGAATAATGGATTAGAACTGGTATTGAAATAGTATGAAACTTGTGCCGAATAAAATGGTAAACCACAGGGTCAGATTTCCTTTTCATTTTCCGACTATTCCCAGGATAAATTTGGCCGTTTGTTTTTTTACGGCACCAGTTTCATACTATTCCAATACCAGTTCTAATCCATTATTCCGCAACCCCGTACAAAAATCATGCCAAGAGGAAATAATCGAGGGTTGTAAATTTGAATTCTCAACTGCACTCAGTTGGACAGCTTACAAGTGACGGCATAGTGCTGAATCTTATTATTTTATGCCCTTATATCGTTCTAGATAGGTCACCTGGTGGTTCAGATGACCCATATATTTTACTACATGGGCCCACGTTCTATAAGTTACTATTACAAAGCTAATTGTTGATGGCCAGTGTTAAACGCTTAATATTTCTTTCAAACAAATCGGTTGTCATTTCCATAACAACCACCATCATAACTTTATACCCATAAATAATAAAGGAAAAGTACAAAAAAACCCTCGACCCTAGCCAATTAAAAATACAATCCCAACACACTAAGTCCACATTTAAAACCCAACTTCACCAATTTAACCGCACTTTCCCACATTCATAAACAAACATGAAAAGCATAAAAAGCCAAAATAAATCAACATACAGGGTGCAATAAATTAAAAACAAAACAAGTCCGCTCCATAAACCTTGTGGCTTCGCCGACCACGTGGCACTACGCAAGTGACAATAAGTGACAATAAGTGACAATGTTAGTCAATGGAATCCTGGAGTATTGACGCTGAAGACAGATTTATTGATGCGACATTAGGATTTTTGTGAGCAGAACAGGGGTGGCGTGGAGACGGTTTTTAGCGAATAAATTGTGATTTTTATAGTGTTGATAGTTTTATTTTGTAGTAATATTCCATTTAGTTTTCGACAGGGCTGTTCCAATAGTGCTAAAAAAGGGTACACCCCAATATACTCAAGTTAAGTTAACTTTACTTCATTTGTACTGATTTTCATTTTGGCAATCAATGAAGAACGTTAGCATCGCAGTACGATGAAGATTAACATTTTATTGAAATATGCAGATAACTCACGTCCTAAGTCGAGATTAACTCGACATAATACGGAACGCGCATTGTGCGCCACCACCCTCATTATAAGTCACTCACACGGCAGCTTCATATTCAAAAACATAAAATAAAACCACTACTTAATGTTAATAAACTGTCCACTAACCCTTTAAAAACTAAAACGGTCAGCTTGACCTGCGACATAAAATAAAACAAAAGTGTTCTGTTTAATACATTTCTAGCCTTATACAGTCTCATTATCATACTCAGCTCTAGAAAATTGAATTAAACTAAACATTTTTTTCTTACAATGAACAGACTTGATTCTACATTGACATCCTTTTATCGATCTTCGCATAGACAATAGCCGGTGGATTTAGCTACCACGCATCCGCTTTACACCCAAAACTCACTTTATTTCAAAATCTTAAAGTTTCCCCCAACCACTGTTTCCAGTGCCAAACTCAATGAACTTAATAAAAGCCAACAAATTTAAACACAGTTGCTGGCACGACTCCACGCATCGCCCTGTCGCGTACCCCTCGCACGCAACATTACCCCGACGGGACTCGATTCGATAATATTCTCATTTTATTTTATTAAAGTCCTAACCCCATGTTTCCGATCCAATGGAGCTCGCTTTCATGCCCTTTTGGGCGAGATTTTGACACATAATTTGTTGATTTAATGAACTAGACACTTAGTGTGGAGTGGGTGAACTGTTGGGGTGCGTTGCATTGTTGGTAGTCAAGGGTTTTATTTCATTTGTCTTAGGAAATAGGTCAAGGTATATGTATTTTAGGTATTGGCAACCTGTCACTGTTATACTTACTAACTTAAAACCTAAAAATTGTGTTAGTAATGTATAGTATATTGGCCATGTGATGTCGGGATAGGATAGGAGAGGCCATTTCTTCCGTGGATGTCGTAAGAGGCGACTAAGGAAATAGGTTTTGGTTTGCTTTTGGCGACAGGCTAGCAACCTGTCTGTATTCGACCTCTTCTATCTTTGCAAACATTTAACTACGCTAGAAGTGGCTGCGAAGCATGATATAGTAATAATAATGGTTTTGTCTATGTCACGTTTCGTGTGCTCTGCCTACCCCATTTGGGAACACAGGCGTGATTGTATGTATCTTATAATGTATAAGTATCTCCACTTGAGAATACAGGACGTGATGTATGTTCTTTTTTAAACCCCTAACGCCAAGACCCGTGTGATATTGGCTTTCAAAATGACACTTCCATTTCATTCGGACGGCCGGATAGCCCAGCGGTTAGAGAACCTGACTGTGAAGCTTAAGGTCCCGGGTTCGATCCCCGGTCGGGGCAGATATTTGTATGATGAATATGAATGTTTGCTTTCGAGTCTTGGGTGTTTATCTATATAAGTATGTTTATCCGTTGTCTAGTACCCATAACACAGGCATTAAATTGCCTACTTTGGGACTAGGTGATTGGTGTAAAAATTGTCCAGTGATATTTATTTATTTATTATTTATCATTATTATTCATGGATATCGTAAGAGGCGACTAATTATTATAGGCTTATTCAATAATAAATTGTGGAGAAAATCGCCATGAAACATGACGTACTCGTAGTATGTCCATGTAATGTTATTTAGGAATACAGGCGTGACGTTTGCATTTTGCAATAGCCTAAACATTGTCACCAATGTCCTAATACATTACGCGTATTTATTGACAAAATACATTCAACAACGTCATTAAATTAATTAAGCTCTTGTCATAACTAAAGCCCTGTAACGCTGTATCCCTATCTAAAGCCTCGGGTAGACTATTGAACCAAATAATGTGTTCATGAGTCGGTGACATGGTCCAACGACATCCGCAAATTCAACACGACGACACGACATCGCGCGACATACTATAGAGAGCTATAACTTTATCTTTTATTCTACTATGAATCTATTCCGTTACAATGCGGCTAGTATGCCAGTTTGAGAGTTATTGCCCCATGATTTAATTTAAACGAGTGATAGGAAATTAAAATCCCAACGAAAGTGATGAGAAATCCAAGTCAACTTATGGTCACAATAATGTTGATTATAATATTAAACGTCGACTTTCTAGTAAACTCGAGGTGACATCGTATAGTTGAGTTAGGCTACCAATTTGAATCATTTCCATGATTTTACAGTAATTGTCCTCTTTAACATTTGATTTGATTTCATTTCATTTCATTTAGCAACGACGTAACCAATTTGTATGGAGAATTTCACATCCACAAATGACCTCTAGTTGTCTTTTCAAATTCTCCATGCAAATCGTTTCCAATGTCCGATAATCCAATGTCGCTGACGACTCGTGTCGCAGGGTATTTATTTGAGCCCTAGTCTGACACTAGCCTAAGACCCTAATTGATAAAATTCCAAACACAAGCTTTGCGAGCTTTACACATGGTTGCGTCTGATGATACTCGTATTGAAATCGCTAATGTAATTTCTGACTACGGTTTTCATGGTTAGTTGAAATTGGGATACGTTGTTGTTTGTAACAAATTTCGATGTTTTGCCACGTAAAGTCCGTTTCTTCAGTTTATTACAGGAGATGAAGGATAGAAGTTCAGTAGGCTTAGCCCGGGAACTGACTGCTTGTCAATTTTTACATACATACCTACATACATACAATCACGCCTGTATTCCCAAAAGGAGTAGGCAGAAAAAAAAAACCTCAAAACCTAAAAAATATTATGCTAGAAGAGGCCACAAAACGTGAAATAGTCATCGTTTTGTCTATGTATCGTTTTGTGTGCTCTGCCTACACCGTCAATTTTCGATGTCTCTATTTTTTATTTTATTTATTGTTCTATATAAATGTGAAAAAACCTAATAGTCCCGCAAAACTGTTCACGTTCACACAATTTGACTCTGGGATCCCGGCAGTCGCTATATTATTTTCACTGTCGCTTCAAATTCACAATTTTTATTAAGTACTTATGTGGTTCTAGTTTTATAGACACACCAGATGCTAGTCTGTCGCCTAAAGCTCTATCTATACCTATTTATCCTTAGTCGCCTCTTACGACATCCATAGAAGAAAAAACGAAGAAGTGCAATTCTAAACCGTTCTATATTCGTATTCGTTCTAAGTTCGTAATTCTAAATTCCTTTACAGACCGTAAATATTATGGTTTTCGTATTCATTCTAAGTTCGTAATTTTAATTCCTTTACAGACCGTAAATATTATGGTTTTCGTATTCATTCTAAGTTCGTAATTTTAAATTCCTTTACAGACCGTAAATATTATACTTCCTATAAAATCGGTGTACAATCTGCTTTGGGATACCTTTCAGTATTTGCAACGCGTTAGCGGCTACGCAGTTAATTTAAACAACCCGTTAACTGGTTGCGAAACCGATAGCCGTTCCGATACGAATTAATTGTGCGGTTCCTAATCATGGTTTCTAAACTGATCTTCAATACTTCAGGTCACCTGTTGCTTGCGTTTCGATCCCATTAATTTGGTATTAGACTTGCTAAACCTATTTAGTACGTTCGATAGACTACAAAAAATATTAAACACATACATACATACATATTCTCACGCCTGTATACGCTTCACGCTTGTAACGCCAAGAGGGGTGGACAGAGCACATGAATTCAAAAATCCAGTGCCACGTTTAACAATTTCAGCGTAATCAGATGGTTAAACGTGATATTGCAGTGACAAGTTGCTAACCCATCGCCCACAATTAATACACTAACCCTTTCCCAGAGTCGCCTCTTACGACACCCACGGGAAGAAAGGGGGCGGTGCTATTCTAACCCGGCACACCACGGGGTATATTAAACACGTGTTTTTTATTTTATTTGACGTCACTTCCTGGTACTTTTTTTTACCGGGGCATGACGTTTCAGGCTGATTTCACAGCTGTCCGGGAGACCCGTACGGGCTGTTGCTACGGTCGCCAAGAGCGGGAGCACGAATGAGGAACTAGAGCATCGTTTCACAACGACGCGGAGCGGGTCCCGTGCACACCAATCCGGGTCGCTGTGAAACGATGCTCTAGCAACACCCCGTACGGTTACGAATTTTAAAATGTTCTATACGTTTGTCGATGTGCATTGCTTGATATTAAAAAAAAAACAAAGATCCCGACGAATTGAGAACCTCCTCCTTCTTTGAAGTCGGTTAGCAAAGACGTGTCTCACATTTTTCTAAATATTACTTCGGTGGCGGAAGATGGGCACCATGGCTTGAGCTGTCAGAGATGTGCTGGACGTTTCCCAAGACACCACGCCATTAATGATATTGTGCGACGGGCTATGGTGTCAGTCAATATACCGTGCGTGCTCGAGCCTCCAGGTCTCAGTAGGACAGATGGGAAGAGGCCGGACGGGCTTACATTGGTGCCTTGGCGAAGGGGTCGCTGCCTTTTATGGGATGCAACGTGTGTGAGCACTTTTGCTGCGTCCCATTTAAGGCAGACTTCACGGTTAGCTGGTTCCGCGGCTGAGAATGCCGCGAAGCTTAAGCACGTGAAGTATTCTGCCTTGGAGCCAATGTACGATTTTGTTCCTGTCGCGGTCGAGACGGCGGGGCCCTGGGGTTCAGAAGCCCTTGATTTGTTTAGGGAGCTCGGTCGCCGTCTACGAGATCGAGGGTGTGACCCCGTTCAGGCTGGTGGCTGGTCCAGCAGGTGTCCATTGCAGTCCAGTGCGGCAATGCAGCCAGCGTAATGGGCACCTTTGGGCCAGGCACGGATCAGGGCGGAGATATTTAGTTTTAAGATTTTGACAAATAAAGTGTGTAGGATTGTATAACTAACATAGGACTAAGGGATTAATTAGAATGTTACTATTATTATATCCCACTTCAGGCAAGTCTGGACGTTTATCTTCAACAACAAAGACAGTTAGATAACTGGCACCTAAAACGTATTTTAACCTAATTTCCTTAGTGGCCTTATACGACACCCGCGAAAGAGAGGTGGAGTTATTGTAATCCGTACCGATAGTTCAGAACACGTGCAGGAATCGCGTTATGTGAAAGATATCGGTGTTGCCACTTAAACAAACACCGAAGTCACTGAGTGACTTAACAAAATGATGCTCATGTACAGAATTAAAAAAAAACATTTACCCATCAGTCGTTAAACCAAGCCCCGCAATTCGCACTACCGAAAATCGTACACGAAATTGCTCCGCATAAATTAAGACCCATTGTTTGGAATCGGCCGATTTAAATAAAGCGAGATAACGCCTTGATGGATGTAGATTCGTGAATTTTATACTTGTAAATTCGGCCGTTTTGTTATTAATTAAACGGTTCGCCTAGCGCCGTTTTGTCTATGAATAAGTTTGCCTCGTTCCAGTTGAGTTCCAGTTGGTGAAAGATGTTCCGGGGGAAATGGTTTTGCCGAGGAATTTCGGCTGGTATTTCTTTTGATGCTGTGGCGATGCATTATCTGAGGATACGATTGTGTTCTTGCTGGTTGTTACTCAACAAGAGGTTATTTTTTCACTAATAGAGCAAGCTAGCGTGGAAATAATCCAATAGACAATACCGAATTTTGAAACGTCGTTAGCGCGATGTAGATCACTTTGACAGTTGATGGTGTAGACGTTTAAGGAAAAAGTTCTACTACGGGAAAATAGGTGGCGATAGGGTCTCTACACGAACTTAACGTACAAAAATCACGTCGGTGTGTTAGAGTAGTAGATTTTAGGTTTAAAAACAAATGAAAGTGGAATAATAGTGACAGGTTGCCAGCCTGTCGCCTAAAACATACATACACATACATACAATATCGTCACGCCTCTTTCCCACAGGGGTAGGCAGAGACTACTTTGTTCCACTCGCTACGATCCTGACATACCTCTTTTGCTTCATCCACGTTCATCAATCTCCTCATACATGCTCGTCGGTTTCGGGTTCTCTTGACCTGACCTGTTTCTAAGACGTCCGCGATTTGGTCACGGAACGTCCGTCTAGGTCTTCCCCTCCCACTGCACCCATCCACATTCCCCGTATAGATTTATTTTGTCTGTCTTCTTTCATCCATCATACATACATACCTAAACCTATTTCCTTAGTCGCCTCTTACGACGTCTACAGAAGAAATGGAGAAGTGTTATTATATGCCGACACTAAACAGGATAATATAACAAATATACAATATCAATAAGCCTAAATTTATTTGATGGCACGTCAGCTATATCAATACTACTTGTTTCATAACAATTTTAAACAAAAAATACCGACTTCAAATTAGCAGTATTTTGAAAGTATTTTGTTTACGGAATGTAAATTCTTGACTTCATCAACAAATTAGTCAAATTACCGAAAACGCGTACATGTCCCTATAACATTTGAAGATTTCCCTCGATTTCTCCAAGATTCTACCATCAGATCCTGATTTCGTGCCAATGGGACCAGTTTCGAGTTTTACCCATTCGATTAAAAAAAATATTTTGAAAATTGTTTAACGGATCTCCGAGATATCGAGTAACATACACACAAAAAAAAATAGGTCGAATTGAAAACCTCCTCCTTTTTTTGAAGTCGGTTAAAAATGGCACTTATATCAAAAGGTTCGCCATCCCTGTCATAAAGCAACCTGCCAATACAACCTCAACTGAAATAGCGCCAACGCAAACCTTGTTTTAATTCACATAATAACCCTTTTATTATTAAAGTCAACCTTTATACATAAAAGATGAAAGCATTTTCAACCGTCAACCTGTCTCTGCTATCCCTGTTTCCTTTCAATCTTGAATGCGTGAGAGTTTCCCTATTTTCGATCTTGTTGGTATGGGGGTAAGGGGTTGGGGGTCGTAGGGTGTTCACTATGTAGTGACACGTCCGACCGCGAGGGGTTCATAAAACCCCGATGAGCCTTCATTGTTTAAGACCGTTTTTGGAGATAAAGGGTGCGTGCACGCACTTGCATTTTAGATGCAGCAGTTAAAACAGTTACGGTGCCGGTAGTGGAATTATCATGTTTAGCCCATTTCATAGATGTACATTGTACATATTCTACATACAATACACACAATCACGCCTTTGTTTGCTAATGAGGTAGGCAGAATTCCAGCAGCTACTTCTTGCTTATTTTTATAGTTAAATTCCTCTGATGACGCATATTTTCACTACTTAACATTTTTTCGGAAGGGATATTGCGTAATGCGGACGACTTACTTTGGTTCAATTTGTGTATTTTTGTAATCACATTTTTTTTTATCACACTCACAATGTGCCCGCGCTAATATTATTTTTACACGTTAAAAATCAGGCAATTTGATGCCTTAACAACAAATATAATTTGGTACTCAGGTAGATATTTAATGACTGTATGCGACTTTAACTGTATAAAGTTCTGCTACTCGACAATAGGTGGTGCTCTGCATTTGTTAAAAGCCTTTTTATGAATTACTACAAGACAAAAATGAAACAAAAACTGTCATTATTTTAGAATTTTCAAAATTTTTCCAATTAAAAGATAAATAAAAGAAACATGGCGTCGTACCTACATGTTACACTTACGTAATAAACAGAAACAAAATAGATGAATTACTTAAACAACAGAGTCTACGAAGTGATCCATACAAGCTTGAGCCACTTTTAGCACTAGGCATTCTTGAATTCCTACACAAATAAACAGCGTTCGGCGTTCAAAAAACCGCCGCGTTTTTCTGTTCCATTGCGTGCCCCCCGAGAGTCATTAGAATTAATGGAATAACCGCAACCGATTAGAGCGGCCGCGATGGAACAACTAACTTATTGCTACAAGGCTTAGGGGTCGCGACAAATTAAAAGTTAGCTCAAGGAACATTATTACACACGCTGTGTACATTGTATTAGTCTATTTCCTCTTAGAAATATTCATAATTATGGTTTTGTCTATGTCACGTTACGTTCTGCTTACCCCATTTGGGAACAGGCGTGATTGATTGATGTATGTATGTATTTTGGAAAATACCATGGTAATTAACATTATATTTTATTTGATCTTGAGGTAAAACCTACAAAATATTGAGTGGCTACGTAACGTGAACAAGTCAAGGTTTTGACTATGAAGCGTTTTGTGCGCTCTGCCTACTCCATTTGAGAATGCAGGCGTGACGATGTAAGTATGTATAGTATTGAAAGAAAAGACTGAACTCATACATTTTTATTATTTGTTAACTGTTGACTACGGTCTCAGACATGGCGTTGTAGTCTTGTCTTTGTGTGTAATTTTTTCAGTTTCTATGTGTGTCTGTAAATTACTGTGTTGCTTGTGAATTGCTGCGCATATCTTTTATTGAAGTGTCGCCGCTTACGGGCCACCAGCCATAGCCACACACGCCGCCACGAGAAGCTACACTATAGACCGATAGGTACTTAAAAGATGGTAAACAATCTTGACGTGTCTTTTTATTTAAACATACACTTTATAAATCAAAATCTTTACATTTTACAATTTAGGTATGCAAAAAATCATTTACTTTCATAATTGAATTGTATAATGTAACGATTTTCATTTTTAGACTGTGTATTTCATAAAAACACATGTCAAGATTGTTTACCATCTTTTAAGTTACCTATCGGTCTAAAGTAAAGACGCAGCTACAAAAGCAGTTAAATCTCGCCACAGACACTTTTTTAGTTCAAACAGCCGTTTAGTACCCGGTGCGGGCAACAAGAAGCGAGCTGCGACGATTGTAGCGAGTGGCGGCCGGTGTCAACCGTGTGCGGCGAGACTATAGTAATATACAGTGACGATAATGTATCAAATTAGCAATAATTTGCAAGTATTAGCATATCACAATTATTTCAAATAAAGCCACAAATGCAATTCTTCCATTTTCTGGGTCTTCAATGTATGCGTAACTTAACTTCACTTAACTTCCAGTTAATACTAAGATGACATTAGATTTGTCATTTTGTGACAGAAACTTTACTGTACATTGCTAGCAATGAAACTTTTCTTAGAAAAGTAACGCAATTTGAAATTTTGTTTTTTAATGCAATTAAGTTGATGGGTAGATTAACAAACCGCATCTCTTAACACTGCTTCAAGAAATGCCCGCACGTCGGCAACACACTGTAAAATTTGTGAATACTACAGAAAATATGCCGGTGGCGGCGTTTAGTGGCTGTGGCCGGTGGCATGTGCGACCCAAACTTGTGTCCAATACAACCGTTCGTTACTACCCTCCATTCCTTAATTACATCAAGGTAGGATTACGATTTTCTTAAAGGTTTGAAGGCAGTAACGTGCCCTGCCCATGGCCGCTATAACTTGCGGATTTGCAAAGATCCTCCATTAATCAAGTAACCCTTTGCTTTCCATCTAATTTGCCTTTCTAATTCTGTCCTCGTAAATTCCGACATTTTATAACAATTTTGTAATGTCTGTATCATTCCCATTAGTTTGCTGTGACCAGTAAACGGCGAAAAAAATCGCACTTTCACCATTCATCGTCCAAGGAGAGGCGATTAAGGAAATAGATTAAGGTATTCTTTAGCTTTAGGCGACAGGCTACCACTAACCTGTCACTATGACACTATTCTACCTGCCCACTTAAAATCTAAACAACATGCTAGAAGTGGGCCCGAAACGTGGAATAGTCTAGGTTTTTAGGACAAACAGCCAAGCATTATCGAATGTTATGAGAACACTACTAAACAAAATATGGTAGGTACCTATAATTAATTATTCGATAAATTTGACATTTTGACATTTAATTTTGTCAATTTAAGTACTTATGATACGAAAAAAACCATACACTGAGTCGGTAACGTAAATGCGGTTTACGTTTGCAACTCATAATAGTTGTACCGAGGTACCTAAATTGAGAGCTTCGGTGAACTAAAAGCCGAGTTTACTTTTGTTGTTGAAAAATTCCGTACCAGTGGGTAAAAATCGGATTTCAGTCCCTTGAACGATATTTGTTAAGTAATAGTTCTAAATTGACAATAATCTCTATCGGAATCTTTCCCACAGTAGCTACTACATACTATCTTATTAGTGCCATCTTCTGGTGAATAGCGAAACCATCTAAACGCAGACTCGGCTGCCACTAGTTTTGTGTAGAACGCATAGATGGCGCTACTGTACTCCCGTGCTAGCAAAACTTAAGTTTTTTTCGACGTTTGTGCCCATTTTCAACTATCCCTTTGCTTGTTTATCTGTAATCAAACATTGTAAATTAAATTTAATGCGCATTTCAGCTACCGATTGAGCTATTTTTTTATACTCGCAAAAGTGGGATGAAATATGATTGCTGAATTTTAGTAGCCCTTCCTGCCGACTTAGTACGGCATGCGCGAGTTAGATGCGTGCGAGATAGATTAAACGTGGTACTGTCCAACTAGAGTCGTTAAAAAGTGACTCGGTGACTGTGCTAAGCATACCCCTTTCCGGCCGAGAAACTTTTTTTGCGAAAATGTTACTAAAATGCCAATGAATTGTATTGTTTTGCTCCATAATCTATGACAAAAATACGAAAAAAAAATCGTGTTGCTCTAAATCATCCTAAAACTTAACTGCACGATCGTGTGGGTTCGGACTTTACCCGTGAAATGCACAATCGAGCAAAAACTCAAAAAACACACATTTTCATTCAAATAAGTTAGTTTTTATATATTGTTATAATTAGTCTCAAATTACTCATTATTTATTATTACATAATTATGTCACAGAAACCTAAATTTAAATTCTTTATAACATCAATCACAATCAATTAAACTAAGTATTTTTGAATTTTATCGTCAAACTCGGGTAAGTGATCATATCCATCGTATATCAGAGGCTTAGCAGCCTTTTGGTACTTTCTTGTTATCACTGGCATCCATCTGGCATCTCGTATCTGGCATTGGATTCCATTATTGAGTGCGACGTCTCTTTTTTGGTATTTTGCCATACATTTCTTGGAGTT
Source organism: Adoxophyes honmai (assembly GCA_005406045.1). NCBI lineage: Eukaryota > Metazoa > Arthropoda > Insecta > Lepidoptera > Tortricidae > Adoxophyes > Adoxophyes honmai. The sequence goes on along the minus strand of BHDV01052228.1, from coordinate 732,363 downwards.
CGAAGCGAAAATTGCGCAGATACAAATTTAAATTTCGGTTTCTGTGACTTAATTATGTAATAATTAAATAATGAGTAATTTGAGACTAATTATAACAATATAAAAACAAACTTATTTTAGTAAAAATGTGTATTTTTTTGAGTTAACGTGTCACGTGTTAAGTCCGAACCCACACGATCGTGCAAAAAAATTTTAACAGCTTACATTTCGCGTGAAATGATAAGTATACTTCTACATTTCTATTGATTTATTAAGTTAACCTCGTTACATATGCGAATCGTGCATTAAATTACCACCAGATTATCAAAATGATACAAAAATATGTACTTATGTATTGTGCTACTCCCGTCAAAAAACGCCGCCATAGTCGGGAGTGTCGTGCGACCGACAGACACTAGAAACTTACCCTTTTCACATGCCGCGACTGCGGCTAGTATCTGCACGATCGATCGGTTTCGGCTTGGTCACGAAAAGATGATTTGCGCGCACTCAGGATTTTTTTAAAGTTACTTGCACGCTTGTATCGACTCGGCCGGAAAGGGATACAGGGCAATCTCCGTAGCAGATACGTACAGTCACGAACCGTGATTGTTGAGCCACTTGCCACTGTTCGCAATTTAGACGTGTAATCAATGACTGATGTGACGGACTAGATGTCAGCTATTGGATTAGTATTACACGACTAAGTTACAAACATAGGCAAGTGGCTCAACAATCCCTGTTCGCGATGGTACGTTGCTCTGATTGACTCACAAGGAAGGGTACCCAACTGTCCACCTCCGATTTGATTCATTTTGATATATGTTATAGAGTAGTCTAAAATAACGGACTAATTTTTTTTTTAGCTGCCCAAACTCAATCTGTTAGGAGAAAATGGCCGCCAAAGTGCTGAAAATTGACAAAACCTACTAATTTCCGTAGTGAGATTTGTTCAAAAAAAGTGCTAATTAATTACTGGTTTCGTTACTATGCCAAAGAACATGAATAAAAACTCGAGGGGTGTTTCGGGATTTCACCACAAACTCGCTTTTTATGTAAAAAAAAACATGCCAAACTTTCACAAATTTCGCCTCTACACTCACTTTCTTAAGGTAATTTTTTTAGCTTGAAAACTTCTTGGTTCATGATCTCATGGCTAATGGTTATGAAAAGACAACAAGAAAACAATGGGCAGTCTGATTTCTTAAAAAAACTGAACTTTATATTATTTTCCATTTAACATAATTTCAACCTGACTTAAAATGACATGATGATGACTTAAATATTCCAAACATGCTATACTTTACGGTTTATAGTACAGTAATGTACATTTTGGCGTCAAACCCTGATGAGTCAGTATTTTCACTTTTATGGTGTAAGTATACTCATACACATGCTATAATGTTATTCTGTATTTTTCTACCTGTGTTTTTTACAAATAAAAATTCTTATTCTTATTCTTATTCTTATTCTTATTAAATTGGTTATGGCGAGGTTGATTATTTTAATTTTTTTTATTTCAGGTCAATATTGTGAAAAACAAGTTATCCTTACTAAAATTACCAAGAACTGTTTTATGTCAAGTATTTTTCGACTTGATTCCCGATTGTGAATTAATGCTTTCTGAGGAAAATAAAAATATTATTTTGTGCTGAAAATGCACGGTTTGCCGAAATAATTCATGATTTTGGCTACAAGCACCCCAAACAGCTATTGATAAGCGATGTCTTTTGCAAAAACTATATGTATTGAAAACTGTTATATTGGCATGTATTAAATAGTTTTTTTTAGTATGATAGATTGGTTCAATCTACACCTGGCTGAGGGGAAACCATCTTTAAACGTCATTATTTCAGCCATAAGACTTCCACTGCTGAACATAGGCCTCCCCTTTAGACTTCTATAAGTGTACCTGTTGGAAGCGACCTGCATCCAGCGTTTTCCGACGATCTTTATCAAGTCGTCTGTCCATCTTGTAGGTGGACACATAATTCAGATTTTTTTTTAATAGATCAGACTGCCAATTGTTTTTTATTGTTATTTTTATTGTCTTTTCATGACCATTAGCAATGAGACCATGAACCAAGAAGTTTTCAAACTAAAAAAAATACCTTAAGAAAGTGAGTGTAGCGGCGAAACTTTTGAAATTTTTACATGTTTTTTTTTATATAAAAAGCGAGTTTGTGGTGAAATGCCGAAACACCCCTCGAGTTTTTATTCATGTTCTTTGGCATAGTAACGAAACCAGTAATTAATTATCAATTTTTTTGAACAAATCTCACTACGGAAATTAGTAGGTTTTGTCAATTTTCAGCATTTCGGCGGCCGTTTTCTCCTAACAGATTGAGTTTGGGCAGCTAAAAAAAAATTAGTCCGTTATTTTAGACTACTCTATAACATATATCAAAATGAATCAAATCGGAGGTGGACAGTTGGGTACCCTTCCTTGTCAGTTGATGACAGTGAACTACAGGCTGACACTAATACAGTAAACAAAACCAACCCCATCTTGAGACATCCTAATAGTTTACATACATAAATCAAGCCTGTGTTCCCAAACGGGGTAGGCAGATAAAACTAAACGTTGTATTGTAAAACCATGACTATTCCACGTGTCGTAGCCTCTTTTAGCATTTTTTTGGTTTTAACAAATTGTGTAATATTAAACATACCTTAACCTATTTTAGATGGTCGATAAAAAAAACATTGCATCGGTTTTTTCAGTGATTAAGTTATCCAATATTCAACTTATGGGGCAATAGTGGAATAATGACAACAGCGAATAATTTTATATATTTAATATTAAGTATAATTATGTATTTTCGGTATTTACAAAGGTTGTATAAAAAAGCCTTATATCTAAAATAAATTCTTCTTAGAAGCTGAAAAAAGTCTATCCAAACACGAATAAGTGTTGCTTATTTGAGCAGAATACAAAAACTAACCTTTCAATGTCACCTCAAACTTGACTTATCTAGGTTATACGCGGTTATTTATTGCAAAATTATTAAATAATTCCAAATAATACCGCATCTTGTAAATATCTTGCTGGACTCAATGCCCGTGAAACTTACAAGTACTAAAAAATAATACTCAAGTGTTTTTGCTAAGAGAGTGGTTTAATAATTTATATTTTTAAGTGCTCCGAAATTAATAATCAAGACTTAATCATAAATTCAGTAGGTTCTTCCTTGTTTATTTACCTTAGAAAATGAGAGCCAAGCCAACCTCTGAATTTATAATTACATTCAATTTAATGCTACGATACCATTACAAAGTAACTATTTTTTTAACTTAAGTAAACCTCCCTGTCTTTGCACAATCCTCTTCGTAATGGTGTTTCATTTATGCAATATCCTGCAATATTTACTGAAACAACTATTTCTCCCTCACTGTAAATACGGAAGGCTGAAGATTTGTGAGTAAATTATACTACTCCTGCTTATTTTCGTAGGGTAAACGCACCAGCAGTCGACGCCTACAGTTTAATGTCTATTGTAGACATTTACTAAACTTGTCAGCTTCATAAAAAAGCGTCAGTTGCTGGTACTTTTACCTAATTGCTTATAAAATGTACTGTCTAATGCGAGCATTGGCACTCACCATCTTTTTCTGTCAAACGCTTCATAACCAGGCGAGATGGCATGTTAAAACAAAGCCAAACGCATTTGACAGAGTCGCTTCCGCGCTTTTTATTTCAGCCTGCCGCGACATTTTGTCCTAATAAATCGGTCTGTATTTTGAAATAGTCATTTTCAAACTTAAAAATGCATCTTTGAGTATCTAAAATTTTTACGTAAAATAATAACTAAGCCTTTGACGCTTTTGCTACTTTCTGTACCGTGTTTTCCATGCTCCGGAAATACCTATTCAAGGACTCAGACGTGCTTTGTATAAGACTCAAGCCTAGCCTATATTTAAATTCTATTAAGCGCTTTAAGAAAGTGAAAATGCTGCCTTCTTGGTTCAAAGGTGGGTATGTAATGACTTCAGGATATATTGTAGGTTTTGGTCTGGTATTTGATGATGGGATCTTAGCATCAGACGCAGATGTTGGAGGCATAGTTGACGTTTGTTCCGCTTTCGATTCTGTTGTAGTCTCAGTCATCAAGTTTTTGAGAGTGGTAGTCTCTAATTTCTCATCTTCATTTGTTTTCTCAGTTGCGTCTGAAGGACTGTTTGAAGAAAAAACTTCGTAGACTCTGAAAGCTTTGGTTGTTATGTCTAGTTCGTTAGACATATCAGGTTCAGTTGTCGTTTCTTGTTTGTTACCGTTAATAGGGAGAGTCGAGACACTTTCAACGAAATTAGTTCTTTCCGTCGTAGCTGGAATATCAGTCGTTGTTTTTACTTCTACTGTTGGATCCACAGAAACAGCGTAGACCGGAATAACTTCTTTTAATTCTGCTGCTTTACTTTCGGTATTAGCTAGAGTTGATTCGGTTGCAACTGGTACGTCTTTAACTGTGATGCCTAAAGCTTCATCGATTTCGTTGCTTAATTCTGTATCTTTATTTTTATTTTTAGCTGCTTTTAGGATTTCCTCAATTGAACCAGTAATACTGCGTTTTTGATAAACCAAACTCCTCTTTTTCCTATTTAAATTTCTTGGGCCATGTTCAGGTACTACAGCAGGAGTAGCCGTGTCTGACAATTCCTTAGGGACATTACCTACTACAAATTTATTGTCCACATTCTCAGATTCTTCATCATTACCCTCATCATATTTCTGTTCTTCTGGTTGTTCTGCATCATTGTTTGACCCAAGATACATGGACGTTGGTGCATATGTCATGGGATTGTTAGTAGTTTGATGTTCTCCGTAATATTGACCTTCAAAGGGGTAAACAGGTTTGAAGTCAGTGTCAGCTGAGGGTTTGACACCGTATACAACAGCATTAGACGACTCGCCTCCATACGATGATATCCCTGAGGGTCCTGTTTGAGGCGCAGCGTAAATAGGCTCTACCGCAGGGTATGAAGGAGTGTATGATGAAGGGCCTTTGTCATAAGCATATTTACCTTCTGTTGTGTAAACATGCCTTGTTTCATATTGCGGCTGTTGTTGATTGTAGTTGACTGGCTCAGAGTAAACAGCACCATGAGCTATCCCAGTCTTCTGCTGAGGATAACGTACGTTATAGTTAGGTTCATAGTTACTAGTAGATACGTGACGATATCTTATGTCTTGTTCTTTCTTCACCGGGTACGGATTTCTGTTGACGTGGCTGGTTTGTCCGGCATAAGGGTTTAGTTTATGTTTGGAGTGTGCTGGCATCCCAGCGAGAACTGTGCCAAGCATTTCTTCCTCAGCCTGTCCATTCCCATCATTAGCGTATTCCTCTGCGTTATGTTTGTACAAGTCATCTTTTTTATCAACCTCGAATGTCCTTCTCACTGGCGCTGCGAATGGGTAAAGGAAATAACTAGCTAATCCAACCAAACTTGCTAAACCTATTACGCCAACGCCTACAGAGGGCATAACTTCTCTTGAGAAATAATTATAGATTTGTGAAGTGACGCCTGTTACGTCAGTGGTTGGCTTCTTTGAAGGTTTGCTTGATTTCGTCTTGTTGCTGGTTTTAATCTCGCTCACTTCGGTTTCTGGCTTAGGTTTCGAAGTCTTGCGCTTCTTCGTCTTCTTCTTCTTGTTAGAGCTTCGTTTCGGTTTTTTAGTTGTAGTGGCTGGTGTACTTATTTCCAATTCGATTTCTTGTTCTTTTGGTTCCATTGGTAACAAGGCGGATTCGTTTGAAACAGGTGCTTCGGTGGTGGTACTACTGACTTTCTGCTTATTTTTGTTCTTTTTCTTCGTCGGTTTTGAAGTAACAGTAACAACTGGCAAGGTTGATGTTGGTTTGCTGGTTACCTCTTTTTTGGTAGTAGGAGGTTCAGTTGTTGTAGAAACTGTAGTAGTTGTAGGCGTCGTAGTGCGTTGAGTCGAAGGAGTTTTGTTTTTCTGGACATTCGACAATACTGTATCCTTAATTTTATTGTACACATTTTCATTGATTGCTGATCCACCAGCTACCAGATCCGATTTGTTAGTACTACCGATAATAGGACGCTTTGCGATTGAAGCTTTATTGACTGTAGGTCGTTTCGTTTTGTTTTTAGCAGGCACTGGCTTTGCTTTTTTGATATTCTCATCTACTTTTGTAGGTTCCGTAGTTGATGTTAAATTATCTTTACCCATTGGGTTGCTTAGCAGAATCCACGTAGAAATACCTTCGTTGGAGGTTGAAGATTCATTTGATACATCGCTTACTTTGTTCTCTGACTCTAGTTCTTCCATAGTGACAGGTACAGCTACACCCACGTGTGCGTTTTCGAGCGGTTCGTCACCATTTTCGTTTCTTGTCTTTATTTTATGCTTTAGAGCCAACTGATTCTTTAGTTTGGGGGGGATTCTAGTGTCAGATACAATTGGAGCTTGGACTGATGAATTTGATGGATTTTCCAGCAGTTGTGTAGCCACCATTTTGATGGAGTCGCCGATACCCGAGCCTTTGTTTTTGACATCTCTGGAGGAGCTGTTCGTAGTATTTTCCTTTTTCGGCTCTTCTGGTGTCTTTTCACTCGATATCCTGAAATTGATAATTAAATCATGGTGAATAAAACATGTTTTATAAATATAAGTTATAAGTGATTAGTAAGTAGTTTTATAAGTGATTTTAACATACACTTATAAAACAATTTGAAACAGATATGTAATATTTTTACATAAACATTGACAAAATTTTCACATTAAACAAGATTTTTTAATTTATGATTGTTTTACATTTTTGTATTTATTTAAAAGCGGCAAGAAACCGTATTTTAAAGTTTCTTAACACGAAAACACTTCGCAAGAATTTCCATAAGTCAAATAAAGATCCATATTAATTAATTAGAAAAATTACAAGAAAAACAAAAGTGTAATATGTTCTTCACGAATAATGTTTTCTTTTTGTTACTTTTTAATTATAATTCCACTCGTTTTAAAGGAAATGTAACAAAATGAAAGGTTGCTTTTGTATTTTTTTAATTAGTAAATTTATGTTTTAAAAGGGATTTTCAAGGTAGGTAACATTAGTACAATAAATTGATGTATTTTGGCTTACATTTAGAAAAGGTACATAAATTTATAGCTATCCTCCAATAAAGCAGGTTTTGCAATAAATGAAACTCAAAATCACCTAATTAAGTTAAATTTATTACAAAAGATCACACAAAACTTAATCGTAACTGTAGAAGAATTATGTACATACTAAAAATAATAAGTTTCTATATTTTATGAGTATGAACAAATAAATATACTTATGCAATAGAAGGAAAAATAATGTAATAGATAATAGGTTTAAAATCTTATTTCGTAAACTTATTAGTAGTACTTTTTTTATTTTACATGATAATAACGATTATTTAAGTAAAGTGTACACACGTAACAAAATAATAAATATTTGCTTAAATTAAAATACTAAAGTCGGAATATTAAAACACAAACATTAAAAATAATTAATACAATATGATGAATTGTTACAATTTTTGTGTATCAAATTATTGGCACAGTAAAAAAAAGTATTAGCACCCATAGTCCTTAGCTATTCGTTACGATTCTTTGTTAATTTACTCAAGAAAATAAATTATTTCAGTAGCTTTAGTTTTCTATTTAACTCGCCTCGTCCACGATTCTCTTTTCTTACGCTTAATTCTACGATTATTTAATACCATTTTTTTATCATTTGCATCTCGGAGCTCTTTAGTTTTAGCTTTCATCCATTCTTTTAATTTGAAGAACAACGTCGGCCTTAACGCACTTTTTTCTTCTTTACTATTTCTAGGAAGTCGATATTTACTTTCCCTATCTACAGGAAAAGAATTCAAATGCCAAGCTTTTATTTCATCGTCCCATTGCCACTGTGGCCGGAAAACTGGTATAACTTTAGGTGCTTCCCTAGCAAATGGTAACCTACTGAAAAACGTTGCTATACCATACGCACTAGCGAATATCATTGCTATAGGAGAGAAGAAGAAGGACAACAAACCAAAATTAAAAGGGTTCAACGATACCAACCAACTCAAAGCGCTTAGAGAAGGACGAAAGAAATCAAAAAACCCAGAAAATGTAAAAAGATCCTCTAAGTCACTACCTCCACTACTAGGTTTATGATACGAAGCTAAATTTGTACTTGGCGACCCAAACCCATCTGCTTCTGGTGAATCTGACAATATTTGTTGATTGGCTGCATTGTAATTTGTTAACTCAGAGCCTTCTACAGAAGCACTCTCACCCTGTTCTTCTTCGGACTCAAAATAATCATTGGCCTGAGTACTTTCCGCTTTCGAATCGTCTAGTGGTACATCAAAAGCGCCAGGAAACAGACTCTCCGCTTCTTCCTCGTCCGAATCTATAACGACGTTTTTATTTACCACGTTTGTATTAACAGCTATATTTAAATCAGGACACGCTTCTTTTCCTTGGCCTTGGAATGTGTTATTTAATGTGAGAAATATTGTAGGACACTCATCAGGTGACGCAGCGTACTCTTCCGGTCGTATTACGATCCTGTCTGTGTACGCGTTGGACGGCGGGAAAGTAGTGACCTCAAAATCGTGGTACGGGTAGTGTAGATTATTATGCACGGAGTTTTGATAATTATACTGATTTTTAATCGGCTTCTTTGTTTTCGGAGGCTTTTTCGTGGTTTTTGTGTAAACGGTTTGATAGTTAGGTCGTTGCCACGGTTGGGGGGTACCTACGTTTGTGATAATAGGTGTTGGCATGGGTGTTGTAAAAACATAAGTAGGTCTGGAACTTGGGAACGGGTATCTGTCTACTATATGAACGTTGCTTGAATAGACTTGTGTTTCTTCGGAATAATCGGGCTTAGGTTTATATCTATTGCTAACTAATTTGTTGTAAAGTTTATTTAGATCATGATATTTGTTACCTTTATCTGTGGCTTCTGTAGAAACGTCATTGTTGAATTCCGTACTAGCGTCACTAGTATATGAAGAACCGTAAGGGGTTGCGATTTCCTTGGAAGTTGTTGTCTCGGCATTGAAATCTAAATCTTCGTATTTTGCTTTGTCCGTCCACTTAGTAACTATCTTCCGAATAGGTTTCTTTTGAGTCACTGATGTTGGTTCTGATATCTTGAAATCATTTTTAAAGTTTGCTAATTTAACTCTATTCTTTGTATTTTTGTTAACCGAAGGGATACGGTCATGTTTTTTTGGAAGATCATTTATTTTTATTTTACTAGAAATCAAACGACTTCTTCTCGAAGGGTTGTTATTTGTGTGATTATTAGAATCAGTAAAATAAAAAGGAGTTGCTTTACTTACGGTGTTTGTAGAGTTTAGTGTTTTGTTAGTGTTTTCCGTATTTGTATCACTTGTACTATTAATCGAAGAATTATTTACATAACTAATGACTATGGGTGACTTAAATCTGGCTAATTTATTATATCTAAATCTATACCTTTGTGCAGCCTCTGTGGTTTGTACGATATTTGTTGGAGTGCTAACTGGAGACACTTCTTGAGGTCTGGAGTGAACAAACTGACATAAAACAACTACTAATAAAACTAAAGTCCACTTTGAACACACACTTTTTCTTCGCGTCATGATGGCGTTCGTATCGCTGATTACCTGGAACCAAAGAAAAATACAGATTAATATCATAAGTTATTATTTCATCCAAAACAAAACCTATAATACATTATTTCAAAATGCGTAGAAATGACCGTAAAGTATGTTTAATTTGACGGGTGGATAGGTAATCAAAATTGTATCAATTTTAATCCAATACTTCAAAAATATTCAGCGAAATTAGCAACAAAACAACAGCACTTTACTTCTGTTGAAGTAAGGTAAAAAAAATATAATGGCCATAAAGGTCACGAAGTCAGAAGCCAAACCATTATAAACATATTAAAGTAAGATGACATTGAAATAGTATTAAGGAGCACAAGTTATACAATAAAGGAAAGAACTATTCCGTTATTGTCGTTAGCCGTATACAAGAATACCGTTACGACGTGGGATTCCGCCGATGTATAATGTATACGCAACAACGCGATTCTACGACATTTTAGATAATTTTATTTAAATTTAACCCACATATTGAATAACGTGAATTGTGGGAATTTATGCGTGTAACTGTCAAATTTTTTGACAGTTAAGTGAATTTATAATATTGTTTATTATTTGCAATGTATATTATATTTCTAGTTTTACAGTATCTTGAACAAAAGAGACGTACTATTTTAAGAACTAATAGTGGCAAAAAGAGATCTAAAATTTATCTGATCTATAAAGTAATGCTCATTATATGACCAGAAAGAGTTGCGTGACTAAAAACATAAAATTAAAAATTAAAAATATATATATTTTTTAGCTTTAATGGTATATAACATAATAAAATAAACACATAAGGTATATAACATAATAAAATTACTTATAATATGTTTTGTAGCACTCTAGTTTAAACAATGAATTGTTAGTATCGCTACATAAAACCAGCAAAAGCTTTCTTTGAAAGATGCAATATCCTACGGATCTTGACCTAATTCAAGAATCTATAAAAGATAACACAAACTCGGCTGCAGCTTTTACTTAACTACCTCATAATCTTTCAAACAACAACTTTCATTAGAGCGATATACATTGACGTCTTCACATTACACTGTTCAACGCTTCCCTTAGAAGTGACTCAATGGACGACAACTAAGAGAGCTAAGCGAAGTTTTCGAGCAGCGTAAGATATCGTCCAATTAAGATAGATCCTTCATGGGGTATGGATTTGCTTGGATGTGGGGTCTAAGCTGAGAAGTTGAGGTAAGGTTCATTGACCGAGCGGCCCTGACCGCCAACTGGTTCGTGCGAGGTTGTTTGTGTATAGCATTACTGACCTCAATAGCTGAAACAGGCTTTTTGGGTTTTTGGCCCGTTAGTGTGACAGCCGTTAAGCCTAATTGGGCATACTTTTTATCCACTCATCGAAAATTGTCGTCTATTTATGTGTTATTAAGTTTTTCTTAAAATTTCCCCAATTATAAGCATTTACTATCAAAAATTTGAGTTTTGAGAAAAAGCAGCGAATGACCAATTACACCAAGTAGGACTGTCATCTTTATTTTAGCTATAATTATTTTGCACATTTTTCTTTTGTGGAATGCTAAGTTTAAAAAAATATGTTGACGGATATTTTTTTGTTTATGCATTTGACCGCCGTTCCTTCTCCTGTTAAGGCTCGATGGTTAACCAAGCAAAACATTATCGATGAGTCACTATCTTGCACTTTTTACCACTGCCTTTCTCTTTTACCATTTAGTATAATCACAATTCCCGTCACGATCATCGTCAACTTAAGCATGTGAAAAACGACCTCTATTATAAATATTATCAATAATAACATATATTATCTTTTTACTTTAAAATGTCTACTTCCCTTTGCACTGCTCACGTAATCGTCTGTTTCCTTCACATTGATAATTATGATGTTCCTAACATCCCAACGTTTTCCTATAACGGTAGCATTGGCCATAACACTCGAGCACTTAATCACTGCACGCAGTGCATTCACACTTCTAGTGTAAGCCATCAGATAAGTGCTTCTAGACCAGTCTAGAAGTTATTTTAAAAGTCTCACTTTGGACTGAAAATTTCACGATGAACTTCTAAATTTTCATGCACTTTCATCTTCATGATTGTAAATTGTGAGTCTAGTTTTTACAAACTGTCCCCATTGAGGATTTTGTCCTATACGGACAGATTTAAGCGTTTTAATATTCATAATGTCATTTGAAATAATTCAACAGTGACAGTAAAATTCCTTCCACTGACAACCGGGGGGATAATATTATGTGAAAAAGTAGTCAATCTAATTTCAAAAGGACTTGATTCAGGCGTAGAAAACCGAAAGAGCTTTGACCAAAAAGGGAGTATAATTATCAATTATGAATGTAATTATGATGATACTGAACAAAAATAATGGTTAAGTAAAGGATAGATCAGCTGGAAAGAGCGTGTTACAGATTACCAAGATCGTGGGTTCAAGTCCCATTTCTTAACTAATTTTTAATGCATGACAGTGTAAAAATTAGAGAATTTATAATCATTATTTAATCAAATGCATGCCTACATGAACATCACGCCTCTCAAAACGGTAAGAAGACAAATATGTCTGTTTTTAGATTCAGTGTCAATAAATAACTATGTTCCTAGTAACATTGTTAGAACTTTCATAGTAACCTCGCTGTCTTCTAAGCCTTGCGCGTACAGAAGCGGCCGATCGTTATGTTAATAGTGTAACTGCAGCGTGTGCGCATCGGAATGCGTTCTCGTTTGCAGTTGGAAGGTATCTGTTTTAATTTCTCGAACAAATGCTAGAAAAATCCCGAAGTATGTTTCGTTCGGAGTTGAAATGCAACACTGTGCATGCTGATAGTCAGAGAGTCTTTTAAATCTCAGGTGGTTATAAATAAATCAGCCTAAAGTTAATATTGATGAGGAAAAATCATTTTTTTCCCGTATTGTGTCAGGCTTCTTTTCTTCTGTGGATGTCATAAGAGACAAATAAGGACATAGGGTAATATGTATTGCTCTAGGTCACAGGTTCTATTTTACCTTTTTTATCTGACTTCGAACCTGAAATTATGGTAAATGTGGCTCCAAAATGTTTGACCTCGTAATCTTTCGTATGCTATATTATCGTGTCGTGATTAGAACAACATCTCTACATTTCTTACGTGGGTATCATAGTGAGTCATTAGGGAAATAAATTTTACTAAGGTACCTAAATTGTAAGAAATATGTTAGCATTCCCGTCTCCACTCCACGTCGGCACTCCATATTACCACTTCTATATGACGCCGAACCAAACAATTCTAAAAAGGCATATAATTTTTCTCTGTATTATGATTCTCATGCTCTGGCTATGCTAACTGATGTCCTTAGTGAACGTAAGCTTTACATCTTGTAGGTACTATGATTTGTAGATTGTCGTATATCGTCTACAAATTCCTAGCGAAACACCGTAAGCCAATTCGCCACGGAAACCATAGGACATTACATCAATCTGTCCAACATCACACTACACTTAATACTGCGGACAATGGCTGTCAATTTGCGTGCAATACTTGGTTCATCGCAGACGGAAACGCTTTCCAATTTATGTCACTTTACGCTTCAAAACACTACATACTTTAATTCTCCTGTATCATTTTCTGCAGTTAGCACTTTATTACTTCACGTTACAGTTGCCGTATGAGTTTTACTTGTGTTGGTTTAAATTGATGGTTTAAAGTATACTTCGATGCATGGTTTACTTTTTGTTTCCTGTTCTTGGTTAAGTAATTGATTTTGTAACTAAGTTACGGTTGTTACTGCGCCATTTTTATGTTTATCATTTAAGTGTGGATATGCTCCTTGTCTTTGTCTTTGTAGTTTTGGAATAATAATGACAGTTCTTCATTTTTTTCTATGTAAGGTTAAGAAGTAACCTATGATTGCTAAAAAGAGTCTTGAAACATAAATCTCGTACACTTGTGATAGTTATAATTATTGCCAAAATCATATTCTAGTCTACCTACCCTTAGTTTGTACTAAATAAACGCTACTTTTCAATCATAATACTATAAGCTTTCAATAATCTAACTCGTTTCTTGAGTGTATTGCTCTTTAACTGTTTTGATACAAATATGTAAACAAACTCCATGTTTGTTATTCATATTCAGTGCTTAGCATATTTTACACGACCTTGCTAATAAAAAGTAACAGTGAAAATTGACGTCACGTTACATTTTTACATAGCTTTGAAACTACGAAAGTGACAAATGCCAAATTAACATCATCACACCCATATTTGTGGAAATATGATTTCAACTGTCATAAAAGATGATAAGTAAGACACACGTCAACCGAAACTGTCATCTTGATACCTGTCAATTTTGACAGATCAATGTATTTCCAAAGCAAAACAACAAGAACTATTCTTGATTTAGTTTTTTTTTTATATAATCTAGATACAAGTGAAAGTACCTACTTACATTTAACAACAATACATTCACTGCGCTTGCTCTTAGGGTTTAATCTTTAAAGGCTTTTTTACGTGCATTTCTCCAGCTTTAAATCTAGGGTAAGCTTTTACACTTTAGTTATTCAAATCGCCTATAGTGCGATTAATACTAAGTGTTCTTGTTCCTTGACCTGTTTTTCCTTATCTATCAATTTCATCGGCATTGCCAAAACAAATGAACATTTCTTTGATATCAATTACAGATAGCTCCTCGCAACCTTTTTCATTCTTGATGGCATCAACTTGTGCTTTTCCTTTGTTTTCGTTGGTTACTTTCATCAAATCAATTCCTAAACGTTTCCTAGCGATAAAATTATGTCAAGCGTGATCGTTTATCAGAACTGTGTCACGTCATTGTCTCAAGTAAGAAACCCGTTAGTACGCACTGATCGGTATTTGGCACACTTTGCTTTAAATAAATGGGTACTTTTGTTCCACGACCGACTCTTGGGCTGAAAGGATGGTTGTTTTGTTTGTCCTGACAAACATTTTCTCTTAACATCACATTGTATGCTTGCTAATGTATGAGCATGACTTGCACTAGAGAAAGGATTTCACTATCAAAAGGCAGTACTTAAAAGACATTTGAAATGTTTTCGCATTTACTGATCATCAATTTTCTTATAATTACTAAATTTTCAAAGCTTTTGAAACTTTTTTCTTTTATAAAGTCCGCTAAACCATAATTATAGTGTTTTATTACATAGGATAATCAGATAATCTTCTTCAAAGCGTTTGAAATACAAAGCGAAAAAACCATGAAATCATCCACGTATATTGCAATAATTCGACTAATCATCGTGGAGTGCATCAGAATGTCAGTAACGATTCGTGACGAAACAGTATTTCCTCAAAAATTCAATTAGATCGTGGCAATAGAAAGAACATATCGACACTGATGTGAGCAATAGTGGTTAGGGGTGATGAAATAGAAGTGACTACATAGTGTACCATCACTTTTGGTGCATCGACCGGTCACTTAGGTCAACATATTAGATTGCTTTGATGCTACCATTGGTCCTGAAAGTATATCCTGTATTGTAACATCTAACACACGATTAGTAGAAGCACGAAGTTTTATGACCTCGTGGTATATTTATTTTGGTTATTTTCATAATTTTGTATTAGTAAAAGGGGGATACATAGTGTCAGGTACCGTAAAGATTTCAGCAAGTAATTGGACTGGTCAACAACTTAACTAGTATTGTCAACTAACAGGTGCGAAGATTTCATAGAAAGGCTCAGAGTAGAGAACGGTTTCTTTATGGGATCACTATTTTTGCAAATACAAATCGATTAGGATAAGGTCCATGGACAAAAAAGGTAATATCGGTAAAGAAAATCTTAGCTAAAAAGCAGCACTGTTAGAATTATTTATAATGAACATACCCGTGCATGATCGGGATATTTATTTGAGCTACTGATATTGATAAAAAAAAAAAAAGAATAAGCACGCAAAATCGTAATACATTATTGTGCTAGAAGTAGGTTTGAGTGCTACAGTTGAAGACAACTAATGCAAAAAACTAATAATTATTAATGGTGATTAAAATAAAAACAAATAAAGATGCAAATCAAAAACGCATCACTGCGCATCAGTAAATCTTAATGTAATACATATAGTATCTACTTACGAAATATTCTAACGAGTGTGACCCTTTTGGCGCTGTGTGACACAGCATGATTAGTATGACTGTAGCACTAAGTTATTATTTTGTAATTTTATCTTTCTTAAAGGGTTCATCGCAGCTATCTTTTGTAAGTGATGTGATGATGTATGTAATAGCTGCAAATATATTTGATTTACTTCCCTACTTGATACGTTCTCGGCCTTGTTTAAGTTTAAAATGGTTTTTCTCTCTATTGTTTGCACTTGTATCGAACTAGAGCTAACAAATCTCTTTCTTTCTTTCAAATGACCACACACAAGCTTAATCTCATTCACTAGCCATTTAAACTCATCGTTAATAGCACGAGTAATAGCATCAATAGCACTTGCCCTAAGAATATGCAGATAGGTGAAAGTGCCCTGTGCATTCTCTCGGCTTGTTAGTGTTAGGTAGTGTTCTGTTTCTACACAGTTCTAGAAAATTAAGGCTACTCTCACCAAGGCATTCAAGGGTTACTTTCATTTGTTATTGATAGTAAATAGGAATGTTTTCTAAGTTTGTGTAGTGCCAAGAGTGGGTGTATAGTCAGAAAAATTCAGTATACTTTATCATTTTTCGTTAACATTACGTTAAAATACGGTCGTAAAGCTTTTTACTTCGATAACCCAAAAACTGTCCAAATTTATTTCTAAAAAACTCTTCGACCTCCGATTTGGTTTTGTTCCCGCTGTTAAAATAATCTTGTTTAGTTTGTAGGTACCGCCACCAAGATTAAATGTATCTAATTTAGTATTGTAATTTTGTATACTATGAGTTGTCTGTCAGATATTATTTTATAGCGAAAACACCGTCTATTGTCTACCGTACATCTTCATTTTACTATCTCATCATAGATTGTGTGCTGTTCATTGAGGAATATTTTTGTATTAAATCAACTAACGTTGTTATCTATAACTGTTTGTTTCTGCTTTTTTATCAAAAATCTCATCGGATAATGTTCTAAGATGCAACTAGCTGTTCAAGAACAATTTGTTTGAGATACGTGAAGAGGTGATTAATGATTAAAAGAGAGACTAATTATTAATTCAATCTCATCAAGCAAATAGCGACTACACCGTTACCGGTCCGCTACTCAAGCTAAACCAGCCAGTAATAGCGTTAGAAGTAAAAATATTTATTCGTTTTACATACCGTGAAACAGAGTAAGCAGGGACAAAATTGACATTCGAAGCTCAATTGAATTTTGTTCTTACATTTCATGCAATCCTGGTATTCAGATATGTTCGGGTCGCGTATATTTTACTTTCTTTATACTTAGGTAAATCTATACTTTTTCCTTTCATAAATACGACATCCCTATTTCATTGCGTAAGGTAATGGTCCCGGTTATAAACAGTTACAACTGACATTCATCATCATCAGTAATGGATACTTCATTCTTAATTGAAAGATCATTATTGTCGTGAGTAGATTGTTGTAAAATAAATTACTATTTCTTAGTGGGTATTAATTAAGAGTCATTGACAATTATTTGTTCCTAGTCATTACTTGGTGCCTTTACCTTAGTTGGTATGCTATGAGATTTCATAATACATGCATTCATACATACGTCACACATGTATTCCTAAATGGCATAGGCAGAGTACACTACCTAATAATAATAAGTAGTAAATTATTAAACCTGTGTAATAATATATTATCTAGCAATCTGACAGTGGCTTAATACGTTTTTACATAAGTACTTATGTAAATTGTTAGTTATACATAAAACCTAGACACGTCAATAGTATAAAGAAGTGTTATAACAAAAAAATAGAACCACAACACATATCGCTTAAATATGAAAGCCTATATAACAAATCCACTGTCACATAAGGGCATAAATGTAATAAAATTACAGATTAATCGGATTAATTATTGAAAGCAATATTGATTCGGAGTTTATTAATGCTTCACGACTTTTATAGCGTGTCAATAAACGAAATCGGCTTCACAAATTAATTATTGTAGCTGTCGTTAAAAGGTATCTCCATTCATGCTGATAAGTAATTCATTAATAATTAATCCAGTATACATTAAGTACGATTCATTTTTAATAGTTAGGACTACTTATATTTCCAACTCTGTATTTTTTTTTAATATAAAAGCATGTAAAATATTATGAATTGCTGTGCCTAACAGGGTTCATGTCACGCAAATAAATAATATATTATTTATTAAGTAAGATCTATTGTACGACATGATTATAATGTGAATAAATTAATTATGAATTAAATGAATTATGAATTATTATTCGAAAAATTACCACCCTTTATCCAAATAATACAAAATAATTTTTCCTTTTTTTTCTGAACTCAAGCGCAATTTTACGGAATAAAAAAAAACTCACCGTTAAAAATGTCTATATGTTCCTTACACACGCGCGCGCACATACACGCAAACGTAGCGACTGCGCGGACGGCGCGAACGGTACGCCGTGCCACTTACCGGCGCTGGCGCAGCGACCCATTTGGCCGGTATAATGCCCGGTTCACACTATTCCAGTCCAGCGACCTGATACAGGAATGATACTGGAATAATGTGAACTGGATCTGGAATGGGTGAGATCAAAATTCAAAATTTAAAACTCTATTTGTGTAACTAGGCTCCTAAAGGAATTTTTATGCGACATTCTGAGTCTACCGGCGCTTCGGAAAGATTGGTATTGCTAAAAGAAATGTTGCGCAAAAACTTGGCAGAAAGATTTTATTTTTCAAAATTAAAATTAAAAAAAACCGCCATGTGCGAGTCGGACTCGCGCTCAAAGGGTTTTATACCGAAACTGCAAAAAAAATACGTTTTTTGTATGGGACCCCCATTAAATTATTTTATTTTCATTTAATTCAATAGTCGTTCTATTTCGTTTGCGTATTAATGCAAATTATTGTAAGTATGAAAACTGTGTCGACCGCAGCAGTTGTGCAAACGTGCCGCTTGGAGGCGCTGTCTCAGTTTCCATACAATTCTTCAATTTTTCGCGTGCATTCGCAAACGGCATCGTTATCGTTTCATGGCCGTTTTGATTACACTAAGCACTCGGACGAGCGACGAAGTAATTCAACGTTGTGTGTGAAGTTCCCAATCCGCACTGGGCCCTCGTGGGAACTATAGCCCAAGCCCTCTCATACTGAGAGGAGACCTGTACCCTGCAGTGGGACGTATATAGGCTGATGATGAAGCACTCGGACGCTCAGAGAGCAAACCAGCCCCGTGATTGAAGACACCATATTTTCACTCCAGCGCCAAAGGAATAATAAAACCGGCCAAGTGCGAGCTGGACTCGCGTACGAAGGGTTGTGTATCAAAACCAGCAAAAAAAACTAATTTATTCAATGGAATCCCCACTGAATTATTATTATTATTTTGTTTTTAGTATTTTTTGTTGTAGTTACAATACAAACACAATCTGTGAAAATGTCAACTGCTTAGCATCACGGTTCTTGAGATACAGCTAGCAGAATGGTAAACGCTAAAAATATCACCCTTTTTCTGTGGTAACAGACGGACAGCGAAGTCTCAGTAACTCTCAGTAACTAATAAGGTCCTGTTTTCACCATTTGGGTACGGAACCCTAAAAATTGGCAATAATGCAGTCCCGAATCCAATAACTTAAGCAGCAATTATTATTAGTTTTTTTTTGTAATAATATTTATCATAATTCCTATGATCAGTTACTTTATGGTAATAATTTTTTATTCCATCTTTAGTTGTTAAAAAAAGTTCTCTTTACAGCGACATCTGTAAGCGAGTGGCAGAACGACGGAGAGCGCGCGGTGAAAGTGAGCGTAAACAAAGCAAACGAAAGCTTTTGCTGCTTCAGCTACCAAGCTATAGATGGCGTTGCTCGTCTAATGCTTGCGTGAGTGGATAGATGGCGTACTAAGAGTTCACAGCCTATGATGTAAATTGAGTTTGCGAAATGAAGTCTCTAAAGTGAAGTCCAGAATTAGGCGAACTAACTTGACAGCCGAAAATGTTGCCAGACATAGGAAAAAATAAATAGTGATAAGTTTATGTCGACATAAATATGTCGATATTACCATGTGCTTTCTATAAATCCGATTCTATTTAAATTTTATCAAGTACCTAATTCGTCGAAACTTTCACACTCTTACATAATTTGCCAAATATGGACGAACTACTGCAATTTACCGCGATTTAATATGATCTGAAGGATGTACGATTATCCAAGTTGGTGTATTATTAATTTCTACCAATTTTTATTATTATTCATTTACTTAGTAAAATTATTAGTTTGATTCCAAACACAATAATAAAGATAACAAAACTTTTTACTTTAAACATCGATTTTATAACAATACTTTTTACTTTACATCGATATTAACAGCACTGGCCAAACTGTGGCAACTTTAGTGCACAATGAACTGTCAAGTTAGTTCGCCTAATTTTGGACTCCACTTTAGAATAATTTTTTGACACGAATATTAAGTATCGTAAGATTAGTAAGAAATTTTTTAAAGTTTTGACCAACGTTATACTAACTGGAAAACAATTGCATAAACAATTTTGTTCATACAAGCGATGGCGCTGTTTGTCTAATGCTATAAATAAATTATTAAAGTAAGAAATGGCAAGATTTAAACCTAAACCCGACACCAAGAATTTTATTTTATCCTAAAAACACGTCATCATCATCACTGACGCGTTTCGTATGCTCTTCCTACCTCATTTGAAAGTAGGTACAAGCGTGATAATGTACCTCCGTAATGTAGGTACCTAGTGGATTTTCTTTTATTCCAAAGGTGCTATTAAAACGTCTTCAATCAAACATAGCTCGCGTCGTTGTGTTGCCATAATTCACAACGAAAGCGAAGTGAATCACTTCGGAGCACTTTCCACGGATAAATCAAATTTGTTGGGTTTTAAGTCGCGTTTTCCAGTCGGCATGGGCTTGACCCTAGGTGAACGGCTTCACGCGATTATTGCGATTAAATAACGATTTTGCTAAGATTTGAAATGAAAGATTACGCTTTTACTTCAGTTATTGCGAGAACATAGACTCTGTGAGTTTCATTAGTAAACGCTAATTCGCACAAGGCTTGTTTGTTGTTGACTTTGTCATTTTTCACATTTTGTGTTTTTTTTCTTATTATTATTTTGAATTATTGACATTATTGTAATTGATTTAGGTTTATTTTTATTAGTTTTTATAATTTTTTTACTATTAGGCTAGCAACCTGTTACTATTCTACCTCTTCCATCTTTGCAAACCTAGAACTACGCTAGAAGTGGCTGCGAAACATGATAATAGTCATAATAATAGTTTTGTTTGTGTCACGTTTTGTGTGCTCTGCCTTCCCCATTTGGAAAGGCAGGTGTGATTGTATGTATTTAACCTTCTTTTTGCAAAACAGTTAATTAAATTAATATTAAAAAAATTAGTTTTATACTCGGTCGGAAATGTAGTAGACGCATAATAAGATAGTAACTCATTTATCTATTACGGTGACATCCATTTTTATTCCCTCCAAAGTCTACTGTCACTTTTCTTTGTGAAGCTATTTCTAAGACGTTTTTAAGCTGCCGCATTCCATCGTACGCAAAAAGCCCTTTCTTAAGAAACTTAAGGTTTCTTCTTGGTCTTTTATTTACTTTAATGATGCAGTTACTACGTGCTGGTTGACAACGAAATGAATGCAGTTGAATTAGAACACTAGGAGGTAAGATTAGGGTCCAATTTCCAATGAGCATGACCAGGGAATTATAAGTATATGGAAGTATAACCTCTAACATATTGGAGCTAAAACATAAGCCGCCTTGATCAGAGCTTGAAATCAGCTCAAAAGTTTTAGCTTACAAACTATAAATATAAATTAACTGATGGCTTTAGGCCATAGCTCCTACTTTACGTTACGGCCGGCCACATACATACGGAATTCTGTTTCGGAATTTTGATTCGGAATATCGAATCGGAATATCCTAACGCATTAAATCCATACGACATCTATGGACCAGCCACATACAAAGACGGAAGTTTTCCGTTCGGAATTCCGAAAGGAAAACTTCCGTCTGTATGTGGCTGGTCCATAAGTTTATATGGATTGATTGCGTTCGATTTTCCGATTCGATATTCCGAATCAAAATTCCGAAACGGTATGCCGTATTGTGGCCGGCCTACATTGGTCAGATTATGATTTTAAAATAAATAATAAATAAAAATTGTTTATTGTCAGGCAACTTGGCCCATAGAAATAACTAAATAATACACAATCAAAAATACAAAAAATAAGAATTAAATTAAAATTGAAGTGTATTGATATTGATATTAAAATGTATTGAATTAATATTATAATACATACATACATACATATTCTCACGCCTGTATTCCCAAGAGGGGTAGGCAGAGCACATGAATCCGAAAATCCAGTGCCACGTTTAGCAATTTGAGGGTTACCAGATGGTTCAACGTGATATTGTAGTGACAGGTTGCTAGCCCATCGCCCACAATACACTAACCCTTTCCCAGAGTCGACTCTTACGACACCCACGGGAAGAAAGGGGGAAGTGCTATTCTAACCCGGCACCACACGGGTTTAATATTATAATAATGTCCCGAAATATATTAATTATGTCAGCAAAATAATTAAAAATAAAAATACAATACAATAATAATAATGACAGGTATAATATTAATTCATTCAATACCCACAACAAGTCAGCAATGTACCCTAATCCACGTGCACTCCCACCCACGTTCTCAGGATGGAACAATCCATTTTGTCAGCAATGACTTTAAGGATGGTGTTGCCGCTGCCGCGCACGCGCCGCATGAGGGACGCGACTCGCTTCCTCCTGATGGCGTAGAAGTCATCAGTGTGGTTTTCGGCAAACATCCCCGAAGCACTACAAAACCGCGGCAGCCGCAACAACATCCTGAAGGCATTGTTGTACTGTACACGGAGGACGTTGTAGGATTTTAGAGTAAAGTTGACCCACAAACTGCTCGAATAAAATACTTGGCAGAAGGCTTTAAACAGTGTTATCTTAACTTGCTTCGAACAATGAGCAAATCTACGAGCCAACATATTACCCCTCACCGCCAACGCCCTCCGCTCCCGCGCCATGTCCAAGTCATCTTTTAGATCTGCGGTGACAACATGTCCCAAGTATTTAAATTCAGTGACAACGTTAAGCAATACCCCGCTCAAGCGTATAGGCGGAACATGAGTGGGATTCATCTTTTTCGCGTTGAACAGCATGACTTCACTCTTTCTGCCGTTATATACAAGGCCGTGGGACAACGCGTAGGCCTCACACACCCGCAACATCCTCCTGAGACCGCCGATCGAGGGGCTGAGCAGCACCATGTCGTCGGCGTAACTTATGTTGTTGACACTCACTCCGTCGACATAGCACCCCACCGGCATGCTGCTGAGCTCCTCGATCAGGCCGTTCACATACAGGTTGAATAGTTGCGGCGATGTCAGCCCCCCCTGCCTCACGCCGCACTCCATCCGATACGACTCTGACTGCACGCCACTCCACTTTACACTGTTCACTTGATTGCTGTACCAATACTCAAAAACCCGAATTATGTCACTCGGCACATTACTGGATACCAATTTGCTCCATAGAATTTCGTATGATACCATATCAAAGGCTTTTGAAAGATCTAAAAAGCAGGCGTACACCGGTGTATTACGATCCGTGTAGTATTTTACTGTATGCTTAAGACTCAGAATAGCCCCCTCAGTTGACAGCCCCCGCCTAAATCCAAATTGAGCGTCGTGCAGGTTTAGGTATTTATCAAGCCGCCCGCTGAGAAGGCGGTCAAACACTTTCGCTATTACAGTTGCCAATGATATGGGTCTATAGTTTCCTTTATCCGACAAATCACCTGTTTTGTTTTTAACAATTGGTACAACAACCGTCTTAATCATGTCATCAGGCAGATACGCGTGTCCCACACAGATCGAGAACAACAAGGTCAACAGTCTAGGCAAATGCTCTCCCGCCATCTGGAGGTGTTCGATACTGAGGCCGTCGTGACCAGGCGATCTACCCCTTGCCATATGACGGATGACATGATATACCTCATCACTCGTGAAAGTAGTACCCTCCTCATTCCCGACGACCCCAGCACCGATATCGGCATGATTATTCCCTAAGGGTGATAGCACTTTAAAATGGTCTTTAAACATATTCGCTATTTCCTCAGGACTCTGACTTCCACTTATACTAACAGGCAAGCTAGGTCTAACATTAAGGCTGTTGGTACTTTTCCAGAATTGTTTAAAATCATTGTTGGATCTGAGTAAAGCCAATTTATCCATCCTTATTTGGTTTTGATGGTTTTGACACCATTTCAATTTTGATTTAAATTGCTTTCTACTGTCACACATACTTTTATATATTTCACCAGTTTCCGGCTTCCCATGAAGTACCCACATCTCAAATCTCAACCTCGCCTCCCTGTGCGTCATACTTACATGTTTGTTCCATCCTGATACATATCCCCCCTTTCTTTTGCTTACTTTGTCAAAACTATTAATCGCTGCCTGCGTCAAGGTATTAATTATATTTTTATACAAACTGTCAATAAACATATGATGGTCCACAATGTTACATAGTCCCCCACAACACGCTGACAACTCTGGAGGAAGGTCAATGTCACCCAGACCCTTATTACCTTATTTTCACCCATCATATTAATTACCATTTATTTAACAGATTCTGTTTTCCCTAGCAAGTCATGGTATCGTCTATGTAGCGTTTTGTGTGCTCTGCCCACCCCATTTTAGAACACAGGTGTGATAACATTATATTAAATTATGTATGTACGTACATGTATGTTTGTTATGCTACAACATAAATGTCATTGAACTCGAATTAAATCAGTAAACGTGAGTCCAAACAAGGGTCGAGTCAGTTTTCAATTTCATTGCAACTTTCCCATCGATACGAATCCGCTCGAAAGCCTGCACGGAGCGAAGCTATAACTTTAAGTGTCTACTTCCACTATAACAGACAATTTAGACTCTAAGAGAGAAATGTTAGGTTTAAATTTAATCTACTTTGCGAAAATGTTAAGTCCTTCTGGAAAGATTTCCGTTGAATATACTGCAATGTTGCTTGCCTTTACTGTATTTACTTAAGGCAAGTAAGCTCTGTTTATCTAAATGCCTCATTTATATACACAAATAACGACATACGGTTCAGTTTATCCTTGAATTCCTCCTTAGATTATGTACTTCATTAATTTCATTATTGAGAGAGTAGCATCCGAGAATTTTTTTTGAACACATGGGTTTCACGGAGCACTGCGAAAGCGCCTGAGGCCCTGCGCAGACGACAGACTATCCGCGATGACAGACTATCCGCGACGGACTTTTTAATCTTTGAAAATAGAACCTATGGAATTATACGCAGTAACGCACATGACGCGCAAAAAGTCCGGCGCACAATGCATACAATCCACGCAGACTTTTTGAGCGCTGCAGACTCCGTCGCATAAAAAGTCTGTCGTCTGCGCTGAGGGATGCAACAGGAGACCCTCGCGCAGGCAGCTTCCTCGCTCAAAGGCTAGCTATAGCCATTCAACGCGGGAATGCTGCCTGCGTGATAATAGGAACCCTGCCCAATGACCCTACTTTACAAATTATTGTTTAGTTTTAGTTTAATTTTATGTGCTCTCTAGTGTACTGTTAATTTTATTTTAATGTCATTGTAATTTCTGTATGCTTGTGTTGTTTTAAACTGTTATTTATGGATAGCCATGTCAATTTCATGTATCTAGTCGACGTTGCAGCGTACATAATACAGACGTGGGACATATTTTTCAGAATTTTTCAAGGAAAAGCGTACTCCCTAATAAATATTTGTAATTTCTCTAGTATTGAACAACAGTAACCGAATACCATCGCTAAAACATCATCATGACGATCCTCTTAAACCAACCTTCGTATCAACCAAAAAACGAATCCAGAATGTGGAATAACGGTTAGTTTTGTCAAACCATTTGACACGAATGCATCTCTGATTACGCCATAATTCCTAATACATACCCCTCCAAATCATTGGTCCGCTGTCCGTAGTTCACGGCATTCCTCGTTCCAATATCTTCTTCTTCAAGCTCACCTCCCTCTCCTTTGTTTCCATCGGTCACGACCCATCCAATTACCCAAGTAAAAGTAACTCAAACTGTAGTTTATTACGTCGGTAATGCCGGTGATATCTTCGGTAACCTTTCGTAACAAAGGTTAGGTACGCCTATAAAATTTGACTCCGTTGCATCGTTTAATTTCACCTTAGGCAAATGTATACTTCCGTTTCTTCGCTATAATACTGCTACTCCATCATTCGTTTCCTCCAGTTTTGTTTAATGTGCAGCCTCGAGTATCTGCTAATCTCTTTCTGTATCAATCACTTTAACACTGTCATTATTCTTTTTTATCATCATCATGTCTTTGTTATGAAATTGTAGAGAGTCGACGATATGGTAATGCGGCTTGTAAGAACTCTAATTTCCTTAGGTAATATGTTTGTCACTGCTTTCCTTCTAACGATGTCAGGATGATTTCTGATGATGCGTGACTGGAAAAAGAGAAAGGGAACGTGAGTCGTTGAGTTTTATTGTTAGGACGAGACGAGAGTTTGTAGATAAAACAATACAATGATTAAAGAAAACTTGGATGGATGATTAATTGACTGTCGGAATAATTTTACGCTTTGAAGTCGAAGGCGCTCGAAAAATGTCGCTGTAAAACAGTAGCCGAAACTTCCTTTACTTTTTGAATTGAATATTTGGCCCTATTTGGGCTGTTTGCTCAATTTAATAATACATTAAAAGTGTTCTGTTTTTTTAATCAATTCGCAGTTTTTCATTATTGATGGGTACAGGTAAGGTAAATGTACCAATGCTCGACACTGGCCCAATACACGGCACTTGCAACATTATGTCATAGTAAGACAGGTGTCAGACAGGTGGGTATCGTCTACTGGGCGTCAAGGCGTTGAGCATTGGTACATTTATTTTATTAAGCTCTATGTCCGCGACACCGACCGTGAAAATTTATAGGTACAGCTGTCAAATATCAAATCTGCGGGAGATTTAAGATTATGAATTTATTCATATTTTCAGCCTGTTTCCCCAACAGAGCACACCAAGCAAAGCAAGTTTCGTAGCCACTTCTAGCGTATTTTCTAGGGTTTGAGTTCAGATGTGCTATAGCACTTTTCCACTTCTTCCGTGGATGTCGTAAGAGGCGACTAAGGAAATAGGTTTAGGTCCACTTAGGCGACAGGATAGCAACCTATTACCTCTTCCATCTGTTTAAAAACATAAAATTATGGTAGAAGTGGCTGCGAAGCGTGAAATAATCATAATCATGGCTTTGTCTATGTCACCTTTCGTGTGCTCTGCCTACACCATTTGGGAACATAGGCGTGATTGTATGTATTAATTTAAATTTACAAACAAAACACACTCGAATGGCACGTTTTGGACTAGTGATGGGTCGTTACCAGTAACATTACCAAAACGGGTATTTTTCCAGTAATGTTACCAGTAATATTACCACTTAACAGAAA